>JAODAL010011011.1:0-102071 GCA_025379985.1 Phyllomedusa bahiana | reverse complement strand
ACAGGGGCACAATGCACTGTGTGGGGTCAGGGCAGCAGCCCAGCAGCAGCATGAGGCAACAGTGGCACAATGACACAGTGTGTGGGTCACGGCAGCAGCCAAGCAGCACATGGGGTCAGACAGGGCCAATGCACAGTGTGTGGGTACGGCACACCCAGCGCAGCAGAGCAACAGTGGCAAAATGACACAGTGTGTGGGCACGGTACCACCACAGCGCACTGGGGTCAGACATGGCACAATGACAGAGTGTGTAGGTACGGCATCACCCCACAGCACATCAGAGGTCAGACGGGGCACAATGACACGGTGGAGGTCCCCCGGCAGACCACACAGCACATGACCAGACAGGGGAAAAAAAATACTTCTGGGGGTGGCAAAAACAGAGTGGGGCCACGAATGGGACAATCACATGGGGGGTCAGGCACAGCCACAGCATGATGTCAACGGGGCAAATGACATTCTGGAGGTGGAAAAAAACGGAAGGCCCAGAGGGGACAATGACAGTGTGTGACCAGGCATCAGCCACACAGCACATGGGGGCAGCAGGGCACAAAGACAGTGTGTAGGTCCAGCAGCACCCACACACATGGGGTCAGACAGGGGGCACAATGCATTCTGGAGGGGCAAAAACGGGAGTAGACCCAGAGTGGACAATGACACAGTGGTGGGGCACGGAGCCCCACAGCAGCACATGAGGTCAACAGTGGCACAAACACGTGTGTGGGTCACGGCACAGCCACAGCCACATGAGGTCAACAGGGCAAAATGACCAGTGTGTGGGTCAGGGCAGCAGCCACAGCACAGCAGAGGCAGACATGGCACAATACAGAGTGTAGGCACGGCATCACCCACAGCACACATGGGGTCAGACAGGGGCACAATACACAGTTGAGGTCACGCAGCAGCCAAACGCAGCTGAGGTCAGACATGGCAAAATGCCATTCTGGAGGGGCAAAAACGGGAGAGGCCACAGAGTGGCAAAATGACAAGAGTGGAGGTGAGGGCGGCACAGCATGGGGCAGACAGGGGGCACAATGAAGAGTGGGGGGTGGGGGGCAATCCCAGTCCCTGGTAAGATGGTTGGGGCAAGGGAAAAAAACTGTCACAGATGTTTGGCTCGGGGCGGGTGGGGGCATAGTTTATGCTGAGGCGGTAGTTTGAACCCAACTCATTTCTCACAGTTTGGGTGAGGCGTCATGGCTGATGTAGTCGACCCAAAGGGCTTTGGTTTTGGGGAAAAACCTGGCCGATCCAGCCTATTCACGACAAAGGTCAGTCTTCCACATTTCCCGGGGACAAGCGGTTCTCCTTGGGGTAACTTTTGGCCCCCGCCGCACTGAACACCCGCCTGACCATCTACTGGCCAGGCAGGACAGTTTTCTCCACTGCAAATTTGGAAAGTTGCGGCCACACACCCATTTGGCTGCCCAGTTTTCCACGGATTTTCTAACTGGGGGCAAGTGTTTCCAAGTAGGCCACCACCTTTTGGTTCGGGGTCTCCCAGCCTGCTGCTGCGGGCAACTGTCTCCCACTAGACGGGTGAAAACTGCTCATCAGTGACTCCGGACTAGGTTGCGCTGATAGGCGGTACTCCCTTTTCCCCCCCCTTCCCCCAGCGCCGCGGCTGTATCAGAGCGCTAAAGAACCCCCCGTCAGACGTCAAGGAGGGACATGCCACACATAGGCAGGGGCCAAGACTACGGGGGATTTCCCATATATTTGAGTTTGGCCTCCCTCTCAATAGTTTGGGAAAAAAGGGCTTCCATTTTGGCCCGGGTAGCGAGGGTCCAATAGGGGGGGCCAGAATCTCCCCTCCGGAGCTGACTATTGGGCGCCCACTACCGGCAAATCACAGCTGGGGGCCTCTGCAAAAGTGACTCCGGGGGGCTCCCTGCATCCATCTCCATTTACTGCCACGGTGCTTCGGCATCTGCCTCCTTCCTCATCTCCATCACCTCTTCCGCTGCTCCTGCTCCTCCCTCTTGTCACCCTGGTGAAAACCACAAATTTCACCCAGACAATGCTTCGCTCCAATGTCCTTTCCCCCTCCATTTTCAGTCCCCACCGACTCATGTGGCCGCGAGATGTACCCCTCTCCAGTCCCCTGCCCAGACAGTTTTTTTCAGCTTTGTTCCAGACAGAAGCATGAATGACATTATTCATCCCGTGCCTGGCGCCTGACAAATAATTGGCCTCCTTGAATGTCCTCAACAAAGGGCGGGTGTCACCTTGCGCCCTGGCTGACATCAAAGTTACCAGGGGAGTATACTGTCTGCCTGACATAAAAAAAATCTTTAAGGGGCCTTTTCCTTTCAACAGTCGGTCCAACATTGCGGCTGGAAATTTCCAACGGGGGGAAAACATCGCATATCAAGTGTGTTGGGGGGGCTGTTCTGCCCTGCAACTCGGGGAGGGTGTTCCGGGCTTTGTAGGAATGGATAAAGTGCATGCACTTTTTCCGGGCCTTTTTCAAATCTTCTGAAGATTGGGGGGAAACTTCAGGGAAACCCTTTTACAAACCCAAAGAACACGTCCCATGCAGGGCGCATGGACCATCCCTCCTTTGGCAGCGCGGACACCATGTTCCCCCCAATTTTCGTCACCATGGTTTCCGATTTCATTGGCCGGAGAAAGCCACACATCTTTTTTTTGCTGCTACGCGGAGCATTTCCCCCCCCTGTGTGACTTGTTTCCCGAGGGAAGCCAGGTGTAAACGCGTACACCGCTTGCCCTACCATGGGTATGATGACAACTTGTGGAGGCGAGATGGGGTGGGGGTGGAGAGGAGGAGGCGGACATTGGGCCCGAGCCCCATTTGACAACATGAGGAGAAAGCGGCGTCCCTGCCAATTGTTTTTGGGGCCTGGGCCGGAAGCACATTTCCCCCGTGGGCCGTAAAGGACATTTTTCTTTCCCTGCCGTAGTTACAGCTCCAACGTCCGTGTGCCGTGCACCCTTGGAACAAACCGATAACCAAGGCTGGCCCACCTTCTGTTTTAAATATTTTTAAATCGGACTGCCTTTTTTGGGAAAAAAAATACGGGTTGGAACTCCCATCTCGGGCCGGCACAACCCATAGTTCCTGAACGGTGCAGTCCACCCTTTTGGAAAGGAGGGGGCAGCCCAACAAATTGGCAGAGTACGGGCAGCTTCTGCACCTTAGGGGGTTTTGGGTGCTACGTTGTCTCTGTGCAACGCCTCGCTGAACACTCTGGGGGCCAGAAGCAGGGGAAGGGGCATCTGGACCGGGGGATGATGTCAAAAAAAACACTCCCTTCTGCAGGGTAGTGGAGCCTGACTGGCTGCAAGGCAAGCGTGCCCGGGCGCTGCGCTGCTTCGTTTCTGCGGCGGCAGGATGGACCACCACACTGAGCCACGTTTCTCCCAGGGCCACCGGATGGGACGCTGCATGTGTTGACGCAGGGGCCCTGGTTTGGGGCCCCGTTTTTGCTCCCTGGCCACGTTCACTTTCCCCGCCCACGATTCTACATATACCAATATTCGGTCCTCCGGGTTTTTAGCAAAGAACTGCCACACCGCCATATCGGATTTTACCCCAACGCCCCACGAGTGACCACTGCCCCGCTCCTCGCTGAGCCCCTGTGCCGCTACTTTCTTGACCTTGAAGCGGGTTTTTTTTCTCCGTGCCCCTTTTCTCCCGACCTCACACTCTGCTATCCTGCGACTCACGGCCACACGACCCACTTGCTGGCTGCGCCGCTCCCACTTTCAAGCCACCCCTCTTCTCCGACATGATGAAGCCCTTGCCTCACCCATCCCCAAATGCGGTCGGCTACATCACATCTAATTTTTTGTTTCATCGTCACTGCTTCCCATTACCGGTCTTGGGATGCAGAGGTACCCCTCACAAAATGACCTCCCATCCACTCTCAAAATCTATACTTTTGCCGCCACTCAAAAAGCAGGGATATTGGGCCCCCTTTCTTCGCGCCAATGCTGCTGACTCCCCCTCAAATTCTTCATCCCCTATAAGTGGCGCTGACCCCGACCACAAGTGATCTCGGGGAGATCCTGATGGAACCCGACGGGGGAGGGCGGGGGAGGGGCCCCTGACCCCTCCCGGGCCATGCTAACTAAGGGGTTTTTTCTGACGTTCCCACCGACTCTTGGGTGGGGGTTTTCAGATGTCATCGGAGGGAAATGGGTGACCTGTCAACCAATCAAGAACCATTGGGTTGCGAACAACAACGGCACTAGATGAAAGCGGCATTTTGGCCTCACCGATGACCCCCGCTGCACTCCCCCTTTCGTGCTGCGACCTGGGGCCCGGAATTTTTGTGCCTCTGCCACTCGCAGGTGAAGAGCCTGCCACCGCTCTGTCTGACATACTGTTTGTTCTAAAATGTACAGACTCTGTTTGATGAAGATATCTGTATATGATAAATACACACCCTGTATTTGACGCCAAATGAACCCACTAAGAAGCTTGGGTAACCACTGGATATAAATTGCGCTCCACAAATGGGCAGGAAAAATTGACTTGTATGTGTCGTTTAAAAACTCTGTGTATTTTACTGATAATAAAAGCACAAACAGGCTTAATTAACCTTCAGATATGAATTATGCTACAGAATTTCTTCTGTGGCGGTGAAAAACAAAGTTTCTTTTACTGAGTACAACTGCAGAACAACGCTTAATTAACCCCTGGATGTAAATTGCGCCAAACAATTGAGCAACCACAAACTACGAGCTTTGTAGCATGTTACAATGGCGTGTTTTCTACGCTACACAACAAGAGAAAAAATTTTAATTAACCTTCGCTTGTGAATTATGATACAGGAAAATTTTAATTTTTGGCGGTGAAAAAGACGGTTTCTTGGAGTCACCACAGCAGCAGAACAACGCTTAATTAACCCCTGGATGTAAATTACGCAAAAGAATTGAGCCGCCACAAACTACTAGCTTTGTAGCGTGTTACAATTGCGTGTTTTCTACGCTACACAACAAGAGAAAAAATTGTAATTAACCTTCGCTTGTGAATTATGCTACAGGAAAATTGTAATTTTTGGCGGTGAAAAAGACGGTTTCTTGGAGTCACCACAGCAGTAGAACAACGCTTAATTAACCCCTGGATGTAAATTGCACAAAAGAATTGAGCAGCCACAAACTACGAGCTTTGTAGCGTGTTACAATGGCGTGTTTTCTACGCTACACAACAAGAGAAAAAATTGTAATTAACCTTCGCTTGTGAATTAGGCTACAGGAAAATTGTATTTTTTGGCGGTGAAAAAGACGGTTTCTTGGAGTCACCACAGCAGAAAAACAACGCTTAATTAACCCCTGGATGTAAATTGCGCAAAAGAATTGAGCAGCCAAAAATGAAGTGGTATTTGTATTGTAAAAACGCTGTTTCTTTAAATGAATACAACAGGAACAGGCTTAGATCCCCCTTGGATATTCAATGTGCTGTGAGCAGATAGCATTAAAATGTATATGCAGCAGCAGTGGACGCACACTGGACTTCAGATCCAATACCCCAAAAAATCAGAAATAGAACATTAAGAGAAGCAGTCTCTGAGACAAGCTGAGACACCCCACAAAAATCGCTGTATAAAAATCAGTTCTTCAGTAAGAGTTATCACAATCAGCCGCGGCAGCACCTTCCCTGATGAGCACAGTGAGAGGAGTGTGAGCTCCCAGCGTCGCGCCCGGACTTATATAGTGCGGTGACGTCACAGAATCCCGCCGGTCTCTGATTGGCTTCACCTCTGCACATGTCATGCAGGCTATGCCCTTCTTCCTCCCAGAGTGCTTTGCCCCATGTAACACCATGTGCTCGCAGCCATTTTATCAATCAAAAGCACACTTCGTTCACCCGAAGTCCCCCAAACTTCGACTTCGTTCAGAACCGAAGTTTTTCTGAAATTCTAAACGAATTCCACTTCGTTAGAATCAATTCGCCCATCTCTAATTTCTATACTTGCCTCATCTTCTCCTAACAGGCTGCCCAAGGCAACCAAGTCTTCCTTTTCCATTTTTCAGAAATTCTGACAGATTCCTACAGGACCAATATCAGCAGGAACAACTCCTAATTTTCAACCCTAACAATTCTTCTATACTGATGAAAAACAGAAATGGACGAATTTCTAAAGGAAATGTGTCATTAAACCTATTGTTTAAATCATGGTTTTATGTTAAACAATTTTTCTGACCATTTTGTTGACATTTTTTAGTTATCCATGGCACCAAGTATATTTTAAAAATACAAAATCCTGCAGTTTTTATTCTGTCTACTAAGCCTAACAATATGCTGATACTTCCTATAGAGTTTAATTTTCAGCAGTCTCCTCATTATTATCAAAGGTACCCAGCCCCCCCCCATCATCCCGGCATCCTCCCATACAATGACTTCTCAGGTCACAGAGCATGCCTAGAAAATGATTCCATAGAAGTCAATGAGCCAGTACCAGTTTAAAGATCCCCATGGTGCATATACTGTATGTAAAATGCTGGCCAGATTCTGTTTAAGATTTTTATCGTCATTTGGGGGATGGTTCTGTCCGCGTTTTGTGGATTCGCCCATCCCTCATAATCATTGAATTGCATACCTTCCGCCTGGAAGATTGTGCATGTCCAAAGTTTTTAGTAACACCGGTGGTTTCCTTTTTCGCAAACCGTCTGAAAATCTGACCAAGAGACCATGCTGTCTAGACGGACCCTTACAATAGTCAAACCTGCACATTCAAGGTTTTAGGTCCTCATGGACTCTAGACTGAGAACCAGAGTCAGAGGTTCAATGGTTGAGGTTTCTGTCGGGCATTGCTTACAGAAACTAGTTTTTTTTTGTGTGTTTTATTCCCAATTCACATTTTTTTAACAGTTTCAGGTAAGTTTTCTTTCATTATTAATGTGGATTTTTCAGTTGCTGTAAGGGTTTGCTGCTTTGCATCAGTGGCCTATGAATGCCAATGCATATTTTCTCTTCTTGTTTTATGAAAATAAGCCGTTCTACAATCTTGTGTACAGGCTGTGTACAGCAGTGTAGAGGTTGTGGGGGATATGTATAGGTACTGGGTAAAAGTAAGGAGCATGTAGACCAAGAGGAGCAGCATAAAGAAAGAAGAGTCACAAGGGGGTCATGGAGACAGAACCATAACACAGAGACAGGTGAGATAGCATGTACACAGAGTGGACAAGCATGAAAACTAAGGGGAGAAGCATGGAGACAGAGAAGTAGCACAAAGACAGATAGCAAAGCATAAACACAGAATGGAAGACAATATAGACAGAGTGTAGGAGCACATAGAAGGTGGGGAGGAGCATCGAAATAAAGTTGGTGGAGCAGAGACAAAGAAGAGAAACACAGAGACAGAGTAGCAGAGCAAAGAGATAGCGGGGAAAGACACCAGTGGAGTTGATTTTTGGGGGCCACCAGTGGAGCTGATTTTTAGGGCCTACTGTGGAGTTGATTCCGGGGGTTCACCCTACAACTACTGAATATGACTGTACATAATGCACATGCCATTTGCCTTCTACCTTCTTTATCTGCCTTTCTCAATGAAAGCAGACCCAATCCTATCTTGCCCAGTGTCCCACCTGGAATTTCCTCTGCTCCCCTGTGGTTCAGTTCGAGCCTGGGAAAGGAGCATGGAGACAATTATGGAAGCATAGAGACTGACAGGAGACTAAGGGCTTGTCCCCACGACAAGAGTTTTCAGTCGGCTTTACAGATGGTTTTCAGATTTGCAAACCATCTGTAAATCAGCTGTCAACCTTTTACATTGATTTTAATAGAAAATCCGTGCAGCAGTCCACATTGCACGGATTTTCCACCAGACAGTTTTTGACACCGCTTACGTACCTAAAAATTTAGAACATGTTCATCATTTTTTTGGGCAGAACATGAACATGTGGGTGCGAAGGGGGACGGCTTGAATCCACAAACCGCGAACAAAAGCGTCCCCCCGCGCCAAAAAAGACAAAATCTGACCGGTATTTGGTCATTGCCATGGGAACGCACCCTAAGGGGTCAGAGTGGAGCAACAGGGGAGAGCAGAGAGACACAACAGTGCAGACAGAGCAGGGTAGCTGAAAACTGATGGAGGGAACACTGGAACACAAGGACCAAAGGAGGCATTTTAGTTTGGATGCATCATCGAGGCAGGAACATACAAAAGGAATAGGGGTATATTCAATAGAATGTGCAGCTCCCTTGTCAAGAATAGCTGTGGAAACAAAGACTGTTTAGATTAAATTTTCTTTAAGAACACTTTTCCCAACCTTAAATTCAGCATCAGCTTATAGAGGAGTGTGCTGAAGCCTCACCTAAAATTACTTCTATGAGATTCCCAAGATTGCTCAAACATGGTGCCAGCTCAGAAGATCCATTAAGAATGCACAGAATGGCCAGATGGTGCCCCCTTTATGTGAAAGGCTGCTGTGTTGTAGAGCTGCACAAAGCTCAACCCACCACCAAAGCTGCCCCCTGTTCATACACTAGGAGAAAGCAATGGAAGCATCTTAGAATTTGCCTTCACCTAAAGGTAAAAGTGCAAAGATGTGTGAAACAATTAACTAGTAATAATAATAATAATAAAAATAATATCTAAACAATCTTTAGACACATATATATTCAATATAATTCTATCTATCTCTCTATCTATATGTCTATCTGTCTGTCTGTCTATCTATTTATCTATCTTGTGGCAGAGTGACCTCAGGCGGTCGCATGTTTCTGCCACTAGGTGGTGTACCGCAGGTCACCTTCTAGGGACATGTCACCGAGGTCCTGGTCTCAGTGGGGGAAACCTGCGATTGCGAGTCAGCATCAGTAGGTTGCTGACACTTGTACCTAGTATGACTGATTCCAAACCATTATGGACTGGGTTTTCCCGGACCAGCTGTTGTGCGGGTAGGAGGCCGTTCCTATGTTCCAGTTTCAGGGCTTACCAGGTCTATTAAAAGCCTGTCAAACCTGGTGTCCAGGCATTGTGGCTGCTGCCTGTAGTTAGGAGCAACAGGGAGCTGGTGAGATGAGGCTCTTACCCCCAGACTTGAGGAAGCAAGTATTGGGTACGGTGACTGTACTGCTGGGTACTGGTGGGGCTGGGCGATAGGTCCAGACCACGTATAGAGAGGGAATCTCCATGTTCAGCTAGTGGGCGGATGGAAAAGGTTTAATTTGTATATTTCTTTCCTGCAATCGGTGCCTGAATAAAGCTAGCTGAGGATAGTTTAAAAGTACTACCCTGGTGTCGGAGTGACGTATGTGCCAGAACCGTTTACCAAAAATGCCAAACCGTGAGCTGAAAGACCCCTGGAATGGTCAAAGATGGTGTCCTAATGCAAGTGAGGCGTATATATATATATATATATATATATATATATATATATATATATATATATATAGTGACGACTCGCTCCTGCCTGGATGCCCTCCTGGACCATCCCGGGGGTACTTAGATCGCCGCTTTGGTAAGCGAATTGGCACTCGGACACCAGGCTTCAGTTTAACACTGGCCTCAGCCAGCTTTATTGAGGCACAGGAAAAACATGCAAAACAAACAAAAACCTCAGGCCGTCAGGCCACTGACTAAACACAATGTTAGTCCCTCTCTATACGTGGTCTGGACCTAGCATCCAGTACCACCAATGCACCTCGGTAAGTCACCAAACTGTAAAGACTTTCCTCAAGCCTCTGGGGGCCAGAGCTCTCTCCTCAGCTCTGCTGTGCCAACTTCCAGGTGGCAGACCCGCCCCCCAAACACTTGCAGGCCCAGGCCATTTATCGCCCTCCAGGGACCCGCCAAAACCTGGCCTGGAACACAGGGAGTAGACACCCACCCAACACGTTGTCTACTCCCAATAAGAGCTGACCCAGGAATGGCTGAAAAGCCACACTAACTATACATTGTTGACAACTGCTTACTGTGGCTGACAACTCATACATCTGGCTCCTACCACACCAAGGCCATGTACCCTTGGTGATATGTTGCTTGCAGGTCTCCGGCTGCACACCCTCTAGTGGCAGAAACATGCATCTACCAGAGATTGCTCTGCCACTATATATATATATGCAAATGACGGCATTTAGGACCATGTTTCACCCTACTTTATCCCTACCTGTCTTGTGATCTGGATGATGCGTGACTGACAATTGAATACACCAATTAGATCTCTTTGTTTAGTTTGATTGATGCTCCACTCAACCTGTTAACTGCACTTTGTACATTTATAATGTTTGAACAAGATACAGTAGATCATTCACCCCTGAGGAAGCATTTGATAAACGCAAAACGCGTCGGTTTTACTTGCTTTTAAATTGTTTTAGATTGGCTGAGGTTATCGCCCTAGCCTTTTTAGAATAATAAAGTAATTTTCTGAATCTTCCTGCCTGCATCATTGGCATTCCTGGATACACATGTGCGCCGGTTCCACCATTTTCTTTTTCCTCTACTATATATATATACAGTGGTGGCCAAAAGTATTGGCACCCCTGCAATTCTGTCAGATAATACTCAGTTTCTTCCTGAAAATGATTGCAATCACAAATTCTTTGGTATTATTACCTTCATTTAATTTGTCTTCAATGGAAAACCACAAAAAGAATTGTCATAAAGCCAAATTGGATATAATTCCACACCAAACATAAAAAAGGGGGTGGACAAAAGTATTGGCACTGTTTGAAAAATCATGTGATGCTTCTCTAATTTGTGTAATTAACAGCACCTGTAACTTACCTGTGGTACCTAACAGGTGTTGGCAATAACTAAATCACACTTGCAGCCAGTTGACATGGATTAAAGTTTACTCAACCTCTGTCCTGTGTCCTTGTGTGTACCACATTGAGCATGAAGAAAACCAAAGAACTGTCTGAGGACTTGAGAATCCAAATTGTGAGGAAGCATGAGCAATCTCAAGGCTACAAGTCCATCTCCAAAGACCTGAATGTTCCTGTGTCTACCGTGCTCAGTCATAAAGAAGTTTAAAGCCCATGTCACTGTGGCTAACCTCCCTAGATGTGGACGGAAAAGAAACATTGACGAGAGATTTCAACGCAAGAATGTGTGGATGGTGGATAAAGAACCTTGACTAACATCCAAACAAGTTCAAGCTGCCCTGCAGTCCGAGGGTACAACAGTGTCAACCCGTACTATCCATCGGCATCTGAATGAAAAGGGACTGTATGGTAGGATACCCAGGAAGACCCCACTTCTTACCCCGAGACAAAAAAAAGCGAGGCTGGAGTTTGCCCAAACTTACCTGAGAAAGCCTAAACCGTTTTGGAAGAATGTTCTCTGGTCAGATGAGACAAAAGTAGAGCTTTTGGGAAAAGGCATCAACATAGAGTTTACAGGAAAAAAAAAAAGAGGCATTCAAAGAAAAGAACACGGTCCCTACAGTCAAACATGGCGGAGGTTCCCTGATGTTTTGGGGTTACTTTGCTGCCTCTGGCCCTGGACTGCTTGACCATGTGCATGGCATTATGAAGTCTGAAGACTACCAACAAACTTTGCAGCATAATGTAGGGCCCAGTGGGAGAAAGGTGGGTCTCCCTTCGAGGTCATGGGTCTTCCAGCAGGACAATGACCAAAAACACACTTCAAAAAGCACTAGAAAATGGTTTGAGAGAATGCACTGGAGACTTCTAAAGTGGCCAGCAATGAGTCCAGACCTGAATCCCATAGAACACCTGTGGAGAGATCTCAAAATGGCAGTTTGGAGAAGGCGCCCTTCAAATCTCAGGGACCTGGAGCAGTTTGCCAAAGAAGAATGGTCTAAAATTCCAGCAGAGCATTGTAAGAAACTCATTATGGTTACCGGAAGCAGTTTTCGCAGTTATTTTGGCTAAAGGTTGTGCTACCAAGTATTAGGCTGAGGTGCCAATACTTTGTCCGACCATTTTTGAAGTTTGGGTGAAATGATCAATGATTTGATTTTTGTCTCATTCTGTTTTGTGTTTTTTCATTGCAAGCAAAATAAATGAATATATTAATACCAAAGAATTTGTGATTGCAATCATTTTCAGGAAGAAACTGAGTATTATCTGACAGAATTGCAGGGGTGCCAATACTTTTGGCCACCACTACATACACTCACCGGCCACTTTATTAGGTACACCTGTCCAACTGCTCGTTAACACTTAATTTCTAATCAGCCAATCACATGGCGGCAACTCAGTGCATTTAGGCATGTAGACATGGTCAAGACAATCTCCTGCAGTTCAAACCGAGCATCAGTATGGGGAAGAAAGGTGATTTGAGTGCCTTTGAACGTGGCATGGTTGTTGGTGCCAGAAGGGCTGGTCTGAGTATTTCAGAAACTGCTGATCTCCTGGGATTTTCACGCACAACCATCTCTAGAGTTTACAGAGAATGGTCCGAAAAAGAAAAAACATCCAGTGAGTAGCAGTCCTGTGGGCGGAAATGCCTTGTTGATGCCAGAGGTCAAAGGAGAATGGGCAGGCTGGTTCGAGCTGATAGAAAGGCAACAGTGACTCAAATAGCCACCCGTTACAACCAAGGTAGGCAGAAGAGCATCTCTGAACGCACAGTACGGCGAACTTTGAGGCAGATGGGCTACAGCAGCAGAAGACCACACCGGGTGCCACTCCTTTCAGCTAAGAACAGGAAACTGAGGCTCCAATTTGCCCAAGCTCATCGAAATTGGACAGTAGAAGATTGGAAAAACGTTGCCTGGTCTGATGAGTCTCGATTTCTGCTGCGACATTCGGATGGTAGGGTCAGAATTTGGCGTCAACAACATGAAAGCATGGATCCATCCTGCCTTGTATCAACGGTTCAGGCTGGTGGTGGTGGTGTCATGGTGTGGGGAATATTTTCTTGGCACTCTTTGGGCCCCTTGGTACCAATTGAGCATCGTTGCAACACCTTGTTGAATCTATGCCACGAAGAAATGAGGCAGTTCTGAAGGCAAAAAGGGGTCCAACCTGTTACTAGCATGGTGTACCTAATAAAGTGGCCGGTGAGTGTAATATATATATATAATATATATATATATATATATATATATATATATATACACACACACACACACACATTATAAGTATTTCCTAAACTGCATTTTGACGATGTTGTCAGTGCTATACATCAGTATTTGTAAGCTAAGTGACATTCAAAGGTTGCTATATATAAAATATAAATTGTCTAGATTTCATTCCTGCTAGTCCCCTGTTGAATATAAGTGCAGAATGTATGAGGTCAGTAAGATTTTATAGATTTTCCACATGTATAAGCGTAACATTTCTCCCCGCGGAACATGAAGTCCAGGCATTGGGTGACTGTTGCAATGACCATAGCTTTCATACCCAGCTTAATAAAAGATGTTAAAAATATCTTTACTTACGACAGACATTAGTCTCACATGGTGTGTTGCTTGGCTGAACGTTTGTACTTTATTGCATCTCATCATACCTTTTAAAGGGGCTCAGTTATCGAGTGTGAACTGTAATTTAAGATTCCTCTATTTTATTACAAGAACAACAGAATAGAAATGATCACCTTTCAAAGGTCTTCCACTGTAATCTCCCATCAAAGTTACTAAGTTACTATGCTTGATTTTATGCCTTTCTTATTTTCTCCGGTTACAGATCTACATTTTGTTGACATGGGAAAATACTACAGCAAAATGACCTAAGAATTTCCAGTGGGATGTTGGAATGTTTTTTTCCCAGTAGAATTTAAGGCCAGTAGTCAATCCAACCAATTTATAGTTGGCTTTACAAGTATCCTCAAATGCTAGATTACACATGTATTTGTGTACACATGTCTGTATGTCTTGCAAGCGTTTTAAAGATATATACATGCATAGCAGAAAACCCTCAACCATGGTGGTCCATGAAATGTTTGGGGAATTGCCTATCAAGCAAGCGTGCTTGCTAAGGAAATGCTGGTATTCAACCTTTAACCCCTCTACAGGGATCTGTACTTCGGTGCCCAGCTTGTGTCTGTAGATGAGTCACTAACTGATTAAGCTTACAGGTAAAACAGAGTTTGTTTTGACTCCCTCAGTATGTGGTCTCCAATATATATATATATATATTTTCCATCCACATCTGCTGTCTAAAGTCGGCAAGGGGTTGTTGGGCGGTCATTAAGGGAAGCTAGGAGGGCAGTTTGAGCCTTCTTTTGCCTTCTAGTTTAAGACACAGCAAGCTGGGTGTGAGAGACATAGCTGGATTTTGTAAACTTTTTGGGGAAAGCTCACCAGCTGGTAGTGAGGACTACTTCTGTTTAGTTAGTGCCGATAAGGCAAGGATTTTGTTTGTTGTATTTCTTACTTTTGTTTTACTGCAACCTATCAATAAATGCTGTTAAGCTGTTGATTGCTTTGAACCTGCTCTGGTGGGACTGTTTCTACAAGTGCAAGACATGTGTCCTTGCTCTGCATCCACTAAAGATTTCACAAACTGTGTACCTGTATATAATCTAGATATAAATTAATTCTAGGTAAAAATAAAAAGATGAAAGTACTAAAATAGCACACAAACAATAAAGCAATAGAACACATTAATATTTTTTAAATAAACATTGCAAAACACTAAATAACATAGAACTATATTATATTTCTGTAATCATAACAACCCATACGATACAGTTTAGACTTAATTTATAAGCAAATTATATAATTAAAAGCAGACAATTCCTTTTTTCTGGATTTAACCCATAAAAAAATTCAGTGTATATTAAATATAAAATAAAAATTAAAGGTCACATGTATGAAAACTGTCTAGGTTTAAAACTCACTTTGTTGCTCATAGCAACCAATCCGGGTGCCCCTTCCATTTCATATAGTGCTCTGGAAAAATTAGAGGGGCGCACTGATTGCTTACCATGGGCAATGAAGTGAATTTTAGACCTAAACTGTTTTCATACATGTGGCCCTAAATATTCATTTATGTACAGTTGAAACCAGAAGCTTACATACACTATATAAAAAGACACATATGCATGTTTTTCTCACTATTTGACATGAGATCAGAATAAACCTTACCCATTTTGGGTCAGTTAGGATTACCAAAATTATTTATATTTGCCAATGTCACGGTTCATGCCCGTCCCCCGGCCGCTGCGGCGGCATCCATGCTTTCCTGCTTTTTCCTACACACCTGTTCCAGCTCCTGTCTGTTTCACACTTCTGGCTCCCTGCAGATTCGAGTCCTGTTGCTTCCTTTGGCTCCCTGGCGTCCCATGTGTGCACGTACGCCCTCTAGGGGTACACGTGCGACACTGCTTTGTATTTAAAGGGACAGTGTCCCAATTACCTGCAATTAACCTGTGACCTCTGTTTGCATATAAGGAACTTAATGCCCTTGCTCTTAGTAAGTTTGTTGATGTTGTCCTACAGAGAACTTGCTCCTGGCTGCTGCATCTCCACTGAACACCTGTGCATTACCAGTACGCTACAAGTACGCGTTACCTGCACCAGCCTGCTATATACCTGCTGTCTACCTGTCGCTGTACCAAGCCCGCTACCTTCCTACGGCTACACCCGCGGTCCATACCTACACCTGCTGTCTCCTGTTCTGCACTTTGGCTTCCTCTGCGAATTATATCATCTACGCTTGCAGGGGCCAAGGGGATCCACCAAATACCGACGATTGACAGGTCAGTGTATAGTGACACCGCCGGATCGTGACAGTATGAACTGACCATACAATGGATCCCGCCGGAGTGACCCTGCCTGACATTGTAGCCATAGTGAACTGTCATGGCGTCCACCTGGAGCAACTGTTCCAGAAGCTGCAGACCATTACCACCCATCTGGATGAAGTTGTGTCTGCATTGGCAACTACGCCTGCTCCACTACCTGCTGTAGCTCTGTTTCTTGCTACCATGACCAGTCCCAGCCTGCACCTGCCTGTACCTATCCGTTATTTCGGAGATCTCCATAAGTGTCGCGGCTTCCTCAATCAGTGCACCATCCACTTCAAGGTTCTGGCTTACCAGTTTCCATCTTACAATGCCAAGGTGGCATTTATGATCAGCCTGCTCTCAGGCGAAGCCTTGGCTTGGGCCTCACCTTTCTGGAAGAGAGGAGATCCGCTGACAGGGGACCTCCAAGAATTCCTGAGCACCTTCAGAAAGATCTTCAAGCAACCTGGGAGCAATACCTCTGCGGCATCATCTCTGCTTCGGTTCCGTCAAGGCGACTCCACAGTGGGCCAGGATGCTATTCAGCTCTGTGCCCTAGCCTCCGAGTTTGTTTGAAACAATGAGGCCCTCATTGCTGCTTGATGGGGAAGCCTCGATGGAAGCATCAAGGACGAGTTGGCTGGTTGTGACCTACCTACCACCCTGAATTACATCATCTGGCTACCCAGATTGACATACACTTTGCTGAAAGGTGCCTCCTGGCATCGCAATCCTCTGCGCCTTGTACCCGAGTTTCCTAGTCTACCTCACCAGGCACCTGCGTTCCCACAAGATGAGCCCATGGAGGTCAACCGCACTAATCTCTCCATGGAGAAACGCACCCGTCAATGCAGTTTGAACTTGTGCTTGTATTGTGGCGGTACCCGACACTACCTGAAGAACTGCCCAGTGCACCTGGCTGCACCCCAAAATCCCAAGTGCCAAAGTTTTGTTAATGAGGTGATCCTGAATGATGCTGCTTCCACTTCTTGTTTGACCACACCCTCCGCTATGCATCTGGTGCTGCCTTTGAAGTCTCTGCTCTTCTGGACTTCGGTTCTTCCGAGAACTTCATCCACCCGTCTCTAATGGAGAAGTTCTGCCTGCCTGTCTCCCATCTGGAAAAGCCCCTGTGTCGCTCATCCGTCAATGGGGAGATCCTGAAGGACCCAGTCCAGTTCCGCACCCAACCCGTCTCTTTGAAAATTGGAAGTTCGCTGTCAGGGCTAGGCTGTGCTCAGGCTGCAGGGATCAACAGGCTGCAGCAGTTGATCAGCGACCCCGCCCCGATACACTTGCTGCTGACAGCTCAGTGAGTGACAGACGCCCAGCCACTCCTGACAGGGGGCGTGTCGCACCAGCCAATGGGAGGACCCGGAGGCTGCTCCAATCAGCTACAGGGGTGGTATCCAGGAATCCCATTTAAACTCCCTGAAGGCTGAGTGCAGTGCCTGTGATATTCCTGGCTACCTTGTTACTTGTTCTTGTGTTTGCTTATCTGTGTACCTGACCTCGGCTTGTTCTCCTGACCCCGACTTGTCTCCTGATTTTGTACCTCGCTCCCGTTCGTGTTTGACCTCGGCTTGTTTACGTTTATCCCTCTGGTTCTGATTTGTGGCTTTGGCGTTCCTATTTCATATTGACCCGGACTGTCTGACTATTCTACTTCCTGACAGCCCAGCACTTAGGCAGAGCAGGGACTGTCGCCCAGTTGCCATCTGCCGCCTAGGGCAGCATGTCAAGCAGGCAGGGACAGTGGGCTGGGTTCCAGTTAGGGCTCACTGTACCTCCATTGACGTGACATTATCACAGGCCGAAAACGTTACTGCTCTACCTTCATTATGGACCCCATGACAGCTCTGGTACAGCAGATGCAGGGGCTAACCAAGCTAGTCCAGGATCTGGCGCTGAGGGTAGAACAACAGGAGGCTACCCCAAGTCAGAGTGTCCCTGCACTACCTTCCCCTCCTGTGGAACCCCCTATCCAGTTGCCTGACAGGTTCACAGGTAACAGGAAGGCCTTTGTGGCATTTAGAGAGGATTGTCGTCTGTATTTTAGGCTCCGCCCACTTACCTCGGGGAATGAGGAACAAAGGGTAGGAATTGTTATGTGCTTACTTCAGGGCTCTCCCCAGGAGTGGGCATTTTCGTTACCGCCTGAGTTGCCTGAACTGTCTTCTGTGGACAGGTTCTTTGCTACTTTAGGGGTACTTTTTAATGTCTCTGATAGTGAAGCTGTGGCCGAGGCTCAGCTGGCCACCTTGAGGCAGGGTGAGAAGACTGTGGAGGAATTTTGCTCTGAATTTCGTCGCTGGTACGTTCCGTCTGGGTGGAATACCTCTGCGGCATCATCTCTGCTTCGGTTCCGTCAAGGCGACTCCACAGTGGGCCAGGATGCTATTCAGCTCTGTGCTCTAGCCTCCGAGTTTGTTTGACACAATGAGGCCCTCATTGCGCTTGATGGGAAGCCTCGATGGAAGCATCAAGGACGAGTTGGCTGGTTGTAGACCTACCGTACCACCCTGAATTACCTCATCTGCTACCCAGATGACATACACTTGCTGAAAGGTGCCTCCTAGGCATCGCAATCCTCTGCGCCTTGTACCCGAGTTTCCTAGTCTACCTCACCAGCACCTGCTGTTACCCACAGTGAGCCCATGGAGGTCAACCGCACTAATCCTCCATGGGAGAAACCACCCGTCAATGCAGTTTGAACTTGTGCTTGTATTGTGGCGGTACCCGACACTCCTGAAGAACTGCCCAGTGCACCTGGCTGCATCCCCAAAATCCCAAAGTGCCAAGGTTTTGTTATGAGTGATCCTGAATGATGCTGCTTCCACATTCTTGTTTGACCACCACCTCCGCTATGCATCTGGTACTGCCTTGAAGTCTTGCTGTCTGGACTTACGTTCTTCCGAAGAACTTCATCCACCGTCTCTAATGGAGAAGTCTGCCTGCCTGTCTCCCATCTGGAAAAGCCCCTGTGTCGCTCAATCGTCAATGGGAGATCCTGAAGGACCCAGTCCAGTTCCGCACCCAACCCGTCTCTTTGAAATTGGAATTCGCTGTCAGGGCTAGGCTGTGCTCAGGCTGCAGGGATCAACAGGCTGCAGCAGTTGATCAGCGACCCCGCCCGATACACTTGCTGCTGACAGCTCAGTGAGTGACAGACGCCCAGCCACTCCTGACAGGGAGTCGCACCAGCCAATGGGAGGACCCGGAGGCTGCTCCAATCAGCTACAGGGTGGTATCCAGAAATCCCATTTAAACTCCCTGTAAGGCTGAGCTGCAGTGCCTGTGATATTCCTGGCTACCTTGTTACTTGTTACTTGTGTTTGCTTATCGTGTACCTGACCTCGGCTTGTTCTTCTGTCTTCTGAATTTGTGCCTCGCTCCCATTCGTGTTTGACCTCGGCTTGTTTACGTGTATCCTCTTGGTTCTGATTTGTGGCTTTCGGATTCCTATTTCATATTGGACCCGGACTGTCTGACATTGTACTTCTGACAGCTCCACACTTAGGCAGAGCAAGGGACTGCGCCAGTTGCCCACTGCCGCCTAGGGCAGCATGTCAAGAGGCAGGGACAGTGGCTGGGTTCCAGTTAGGGCTCACTGTACCTTCCATGAGTGACATTATCAAGGCCGTAAAACGTTACTGCTCTACCTTCATTATGGACCCCATGAAGCTCTGGTAGAGCAGATGCAGGGGCTAACCCACTAGTCCATGATCTGGCGCTGAGGTAGAACAACACGAGGCTCCCCAAGTCCAGAGTGTCCCTGACTACTGTACCTTCCCCTCCTGTGGAACCCCCTAGTCCAGTTGCTTGACAGTTCACAGGTAACAGGAAGGCCTTTGTGCATTTAGAGAGGATTGTCGTCTGTATTTTAGGCTCCGCCCACTTACCTCGGGGAATGAGGAACAAAGGGTAGGAATTGTTATGTGCTTACTTCAGGGCTCTCCCCAGGAGTGGGCATTTTCGTTACCGCCTGAGTTGCCTGAACTGTCTTCTGTGGACAGGTTCTTTGCTACTTTAGGGGTACTTTTTAATGTCTCTGATAGTGAAGCTGTGGCCGAGGCTCAGCTGGCCACCTTGAGGCAGGGTGAGAAGACTGTGGAGGAATTTTGCTCTGAATTTCGTCGCTGGTACGTTCCGTCTGGGTGGAACGACCCAGCTCTCTGATGCCAGTTTAGATTAGGGTTAGTTGACCATGTGAAGGATTTATTGGTGGCTTACCCTACCCCTGGTACTTTAGATGAGGTTATGGCACTAGCCGTTCATCTGGACAGACGTTTTAGGGAGAGACGGCAGGAAAAGGTTCCCCCTCCGGTGGTCCCCACCATGGTCACCCCTAAACCCGTTGTTTCCGATTTAAACTCAGAGGAGCCCATGCAAGTGGGGGCTTTTTCTGTCACTGCGGCTAGTGACCGTAGGACTACTCGTCGCATCCAGGGGTTGTGCTTCTACTGTGGCGAAGATGGACACGGCATTCGGGAATGCTCCAAACGGAAGACCAGGTCTGAAAAACTCCAACGCCTAGGTGGTCAGCAGGAAGATCACCTAGGCGAGCAGGTATTTCCTATTGTATCTAAAAAATTGCTGCTACCAGTTAAGATTTCATACTTGTCGCTGTCTGGTTCTGGGAGTGCATTTGTGGATTCTGCATCTGCTTCTAATTTTGTTGATGCGTCTTTCGCCAAACGTCTGGGCCTACCTTGTAGACCGCTATCTGACTCGCTGCGGGAAGTGGCTATTGAGTCCACCCCACTAGCTCGGGGCGCAATCCAATATTGTAACCCTGAGCTGGAGATGGTGGTCGGATCCATACATATTGAAAAGTGTATTCTATTCGTCATGGAGGGGCTGCCCGCGGATGTGGTGTAGGGGCTGCCCTGGCTTCAGAAACATAACCCAGTGTTTGACTGGAATTCAGGGGAATTAGTCAGGTGGGGACAACGGTGTGTTGACAGATGTCTCCTTACCATGCTGGGCAATACTGATGTGCAGGCTGATGCTCTATCTGGAAGCGGCTGTGCCAGCGTTGAGGCCTATGCGGCATCTTGTGAAGTCGACGCTCGGGCTAAGGTTCCCAGAACTCGTCCTCCTGGTGAACTATGCCCTCCACCTGTACCTGAACAGGTGGTTAACCCGGTGGCTTATTGGCTGAAATTACCCTCTTCTCTCCGTATACCTAATGTGTCTCGTCGTGCACTTCGTAAGAGGTATATTCAGCCTGTGACTCCTCCCTCTAGGCCTCCTTCTCCAGTTTGCATAGAGGGGGAGTTAGAAAATGAAGTCACCCGTAGTTCAGATTCGCATAAGGCCCAAAGGTCACTGCAGTACCTGGTCCATTGGAAGGGTTATGGTCCTGAGGAGAGATCATGGGTCCCGGCGAAATCCATCCATGCTGATCGCCTGCTGAGGGAATTCCATGAGGCTCACCCGGAAAAACCCAGACCAGGGAAGGGTCCGGTGGCTCCTTCTAAAAGGGGGGGTACTGTCAGGACTAGGCTGTGCTCAGGCTGCAGGGATCAACAGGCTGCAGCAGCTGATCAGCAACCCCACCCTGATACACTTGCTGCTGACAGCTCTGTGAGTGACAGACGCCCAGCCACTCCTGACAGGGACGTGTTGCACCAGCCAATGGGAGGACCCGGAGGCCGCTCCAATCAGCTACAGGGGTGGTATCCAGGAATCCCATTTAAACTTCCTGTAGGCTGAGTGCAACGCCTGTGATATTCCTGGCTACCTTGTTACTTGTTCTTGTGTTTGCTTATCTGTATACCTGACCTCGGCTTGTTCACCTGACCCTGGCTTGTCTCCTGATTTTGTACCTCGCTCCCGTTCGTGTTTGACCTCGGCTTGTTTACGTTTATCCCTCTGGTTCTGATTTGTGGCTTTGCCGTTCCTATTTCATATTGACCCGGACTGTCTCACTATTCTACTTCCTGACGTCCCAGCACTTAGGCAGAGCAGGGACTGTCGCCCAGTTGCCGTCTGCCGCCTAGGGCAGCACGTCAAGCAGGCAGGGACAGTGGGCTGGGTTCCCACCAGGGGACAATATCCTTATACGTCCTGCTCCAGTCCTGCTTGGGCTTCTGTGGCTCCAGCTTCATGGTCCGTCCGTGGATTGGAAATTGGGTGACGTTGTCCAATGGGGCGAGCATTGCCATTCACGCTGCCTCAAACCCGACCATCTGGAGCAGTCCCGCCCACCAGTTTTTCTGCCCGTTTGTTCTATTTTGCCGGTGGAAGAACCTTAAGCGCAAGAAGAGCCTTTGGACATCAAGACATCTCTAAGGCCTGCCCATCTCTCCCTGCCTACTGTTTCTACTTTCCAGGTCCAAGAAGTTATCCTGGAGTCTCTGGACACCTCCTCTGAAGACAGTTCTTGGGATAAAGAGAAGCAGGTGGTTACCCTTGGTTGTTTGTACCCGGCGAGCCCAGCGGGGAGGGCTTCGGGGGGTACTGTCACTGTTCATGCCACGGCTCCCGTGTGGAGCCGCAGGCACACCTGTCTCCTGACCGCTGCGAAGGCATCCTCTGGTGTCCCTGCTTCTTCCTACTTAACTGTCCTGTCTTCTGTCTGTTCCACACTCCCCGCGCACAGTACCTTCCAGCAGATTTGAGTCCCCATTGCTTCCTCTGGCTCTTTGGCACCTAGGGGCGTGCGTGTGGCACTGCTTTGTATTTAAAGGGACAGTGTCCCAATTACCTGCAATTAACATATGACCTTTGTTTGCATATAAGGAACTTCCTGCCCTTGCTCCTGGTAAGTTTGTTGTTGTTGTTCTACATATAGCTTGACCCCTGGCTGCTGTATCGCTGCTTTTCACCTGTGCGTTACCAGTACACTACCATTACCCATTATCTGTACCAGTTACCTGCTGTATACGTGCTGCTGCACCAGTCCGCTATATACCTGCTGTCTACCTGTTGCTGTACCAAGCCTGCTTCTGTCCTGGGACTGCGCTACCTGCCTATGGCTACACCTGTGATTTCCTGTCCTTCGGCTACCATATACCTATGATTGACGGGTCAGTGTATACTGACATCGCTGGATCGTGACAGCCAAATGCCAAAATAATGAGAGAGAGAGAATTTTTAAGGCATTTTTAATACTTTCTGCAAAGTCAAAATTTTACATTCATTTCATTAGTATTTGGTAGCATTGCCCTTAAACTTTTTGACTTGGGTCAAACATTTTGAATATCCTTCCACAAGCTTCTCACAGTAGTTTGTAAGAATTTTGGCCCATTCAAATTGACAGAACTGGTGTAACTGAGCCATGTTTGTAGGTCGCCTTGCTCGCACCTGCCTTTTCAGCTTTACCCATACATTTTCAATAGATTGAGGTCAAGGCTTTGTGATGGCCACTCCAAAACATTGACTTGGTTATCCTTAAGCCACTTTGTAACCAGTTTGGCAGTTTGCTTCGGGTCATTGTTCATTTGGAAGACCCAAGACTTTAACTTGAGATGCTTCAGTATTGCCACTTATTCTTCTTTCCTCATGATGCCATCTATTTTGTGAAGTGCACCCTTCCCTCCTGCAGCAAAACCACTTCACAACATGCTGCCACCCCCATGTTTCACAGTTGGGATTTTGTTCTTAGGCTTTTAAGCTTCTTCCTTTTTCCTCCAATGTAATAATAATCATTATGGACAAACAGTTCAATTTTAGTTTTGTCAGACCACAGGACATGTCTACAAAAATGTAGGTCTTTGTTCCTGTGTGCATTTACAAACATTAATCTGGCTTTTATAGGTTTCTTTTGGAGTAATGGCTTCTTCCTGGCAGAGTGGCCTTTCAACACATGTTGATACAGTACTTATTTCACTGTGGATAAGGACACAATCTTATCATATTCCACCAGCATCTTCACAAGGTCTTTTGCTTTTGTTCTTGGGTTGATATGCATATATTGGACAAAAGCACATTCATCTCTGAGACACCAAACCTGTGTCTCCTTCCTGGCCTGTATGATGGCTGGACATTCCCATCTTGTTTGTACTTGTGCATAATTGTTTGTACAGATAAACGAGGCACCTTCAGGTATCTGGAAATTGCACCAAGGATGATCCATACTTGTGCAAGTACACAATTCTCTTCCTTATATTTTGGCTAGACACACAGAAGCAGTGTGTTTCTGGTGTGCAATAAAAAATTGCATCCACAGGTGTATCTCTCATTAACTCAGATGTTGCCAATAAACAGATACTTCCAAAGGCATGACATCATCATATGGGTGGCCCAAATTGTTTAAAGGCATACTAATCCTAGTGTATGTAAACTATTAATTTTGTAGAAAGTAATAAAAATGCCTTGAAAAACATGCATATGTGTCTTTTTATATGGTGTAATTAAATTTCTGGTTTCAACTGTCTATGGCAAAATGGCTCCTAAAGAATTACAGGGTGCTTTAAAAAAATCAAAAGCTTGTTATTGGCTATAAATAAAATGACAAAATAAATTAAAGGTTTATGTTTATGCTTTGAATATGTTCAATATGGTTTTTTAATGTTCATTGGTGAAAATAATAGAATGGTATTTTTATGTAATTAAAAAAAACACATGCAAAAAACCCATGACAAAAATCATCAATATTTAATTTTGATATCAGGGGGGTGGGGAAATTTTAAAACATGGAAGGGTGTGGGGGGTGGCAATTGTGATTCTAGCCCACATAGCCTTGAAACCAAGTCTGTTTATTGGTCCTCAATACGAGGTCTGCCAGCAGATCACAATCTACTTTGGCTACACTGCAACTGCAGAACTTGATACAACATTTTTTTCAAAAGTTTAATACCCCCCAGATTTTTTTTTTTTTCAGAGAATATGAATGAAAACCAAAAACCCTTTTTTCCCCTTGGGTATGGTTGGGTGAAGCCTTTATTTTCAAAAAACTATGTTTTTTTTCTTTTTTAAAAAAAATGACAACCAAAAAAACCCTACCCCGACAAAAGTTCCATACCCTGGGGTTTTGGGCCCGATAACATCACAAATTGACACAATGGGTTGATGGCTACTAAAGGTAACATCCCACCGTACCCCTTTGCTTTAAAAAAGTGTGTTCATAAAAAAGAGTGAGTTTCTGGGGTCTAGACAGCCTTGCATTTTCATCCAGCCCTGACATTTTTAGATCGTGGGGATTGGGAAACAAAATTGTCCGTCTACGGGGAAAAGGGAGTTGAATTATAAAAAAAGGAAAGGGGTACAAAAAAAATCCCAAGGAATTGATAGTATCAGCAATGTTCAACCGGATTAAAAATGGAAAAACAGGGGCTCTTAAAAACCCAAACCACGGGAGGTAGACCAACGAAAAATTTTGGGGGCAAACTGCCAGAATAATTTTTTTTAGATGCAAAGAAAAAAACCCCAAATAACATCACTGAAATACAGGCTCTTGAAAACTAGCGGTGCGGATTTTTAAAAAAGCACAAAAGAGGCATCTGAAGAAAAATGGACTGCATGTCAAGTCGCCAGAAAAAAGCCATTACTGCCAAATGCCATAAAAAGTATCTCGCAAACTATACGCCAAGCAGCACAGGATGAAAGCCTCAGAACTTCTTGGAACAAGGTAATTGGAGTGATGATACCAAAATCGGAAATGTTACATTTTGATTCAGTGTCCAACAAGCCCATATGATGAGAAGTGGAACACCCATGGAGGAGATCGCTGATTGTTTTGGGAATGTGTGAGCTACAAAGGCACAGGAAACTTGGTCAAAGTTGAGGGAAAGAGAAGCAGCTTCGTTATCGAGCAAATTACTGGAGGCAAATTTGCACACATCAGCCTGGAAGCTGCGCATGGGACGTACTTTGTGAGTTTTCCAATATGACACAATCAAGAACACAAGCCATTTGACCTGTCCATGGCTACATACTGAACAAAGTGAAGGTTCTGGAGTGCCACCATCAGTCTCCTGACCTCAATATCTTGAGCCACTTTGGGAGATCTCACACGCAGTTCATGAGAGACAGCCCAGGAATTTATAGGAACTGGAAGACTTTTAGCCAATGAAGAATGGACATGAGCTTTTCCATCTAGAAAATAAAGAGCCTCATCCACCAACTACCACAAAACTGACTTCAAGCTGTCATTGATGTTACGAGGGGCCAATACACCATTAAGAACTGAGTAATATAAACTTTTGTGATCAGTGTCTTTGGATGTTTTTGGTTGTCATATGATATAACAAGAAAAAAACACAGTAGTTTGACATAAATGGCTCACCCAACCACAACCATGAGTTGAAAAAAAGTTTTTAGATGTTTATCATTCAAAAGTCTCGAAAAAGAGGGCCTAAGAAAGCAAAAATTCTGCTGGGGTATGTAAATGTTTGGGCACAATTGTATTTCAATTGCTAACTGTTGCTTGGTTCCCTTTGTATACTTAACAGAATTCTGTAATCCATCAACATGTGCTGAGAATTTCCCAAATAATATGCTAAGTCCCAGAAATTTCAGTGCAAATGTCGAGTGGCTGTTGACACCCAGCATCTGTTCTCTTCAGGAAGAGGCCATCTACTTTCTTACTTTTTATGTACATCAATAATTTTTCCAAACTTTCATTTTACAAAGCAGTCCTTTACCTCTTTTCAATAGTTTCAAAGGCCACTTCCGCCTTTATCTACAATAAAATTTCACTTTAAATGTATGGAAAATATGGAAGCTTGTGATCATGCCTACAGTAATGTATCATCCGGTAACAGTATACACGCATGCCTGAAAATATCTAAACATGTTAGAGTAAGATTATTGTCCAAACAGGCAAAATTTTCCATATATTTGTATTTCCAATTTTGCCAAGAGCTGTTAAAATACATTTTACAAATGTTTTTGTTCACCTTTTAATCCCCCCACACCTTTTACCTTGTTCTTCATGTTCTGATCTATTTATTCAACAGTATTCCCAACACTCCTCAATGACTGGTTTATGTAGAATCTTGTGTACAACCCTATTCTATATATACGAGAAGCTGGACCATTGTAGGAATCAAGCACTTTTTACCTTTGTTTGTAAACTGTAAGCTCTTAAGAGCAGTGCCCTTACATTTGATTAGTTAGTAAGTTTGTTACTTTAGAACATCAGATTTTGTTTGTAGATGTTCACTCTAAACTGTAAAATGCTGTAGAATACAGTATGTTGGTGCCATAATAGCATAGTCTCTGAGCAGGCTGTGACGCTCCTAGATGGACATCCTCTCTCAGTTCATCAGTAGGAATTTCCTAACAAGCCACAAAGCATACTTCAAACTTCAAACTGTTCATAAGGCATCAGGCTTCCTGGAGATCCTCAACAAAGGGATCTCCCATGATTGTTAGTTTCACAAGTACCGAATGGTAAGGTAATGGGCTCCGGGAAACAGAGTTTATGTCCCTAAATGGATATTACTGTTTTAATTAAATTTAGCACTGCAGAACATACTGGAGAATATATTTTCTGTGACTTCCAGGTTTGTTGTAAATGTTTCTCATCATCTACATTTAGCATTGACTGTGATGAATGATTCTTCCTGCCTTGACCCATCTCTGTAGAGTTTGCTGTCTAGACATCTTAGTTTCCTTACTGTTCAATCATCCACTTTACCATAACAACAAAAATTGCCTTACCTAGCACCCCAACAATGTGATTCTGCTGCTGGTTTTGCTGTCCAGTGCCCATGCCTATTAGTGCCACACAGTGGTCCGAAAAATAATTGTGCTAACCAAATATTTCAGTCAGTAACAATGACATATTTCCCCACAATAGATGGTAGCGACACACGATAGGTCCACATGTATTAGAAATGTTAGGCGTTAAACGAGCAAATATTTTAATATACACATTATTCATCTACTAGGCTTTAGAATTGCACCTATGATTATCTATGAACCCGCTCTACTGCAGGTCACAAATCAGGCGAATTCTAGTGCTAACACGACACTTCTGGCTCAGATAAACCGCTTTGAAAGTGGTTTACCTGTTCCAGCAGTTATACACCTAGAGATGCCGTAATAAAGCTTTAAATCTATAGCTTGAGTAACATTCAGTTGTGCCTCCAGTCCTGAAGACAATCACGTGATTCCACAGAAAATCACATCGAATATGAAAGCAGGGTCAATATATAATAAATACACATCACAAGAATAATATTAAAACAAGAAAGTAAACATTTACGTACTATGGAACAAGTATAAAGAAAGCAATGTTATTTAAAGAAAACTTTTCAAATACCATGTTAATAATATAACCACAAATATCCGTTTATTAGTTTGTTTAAACCAAATGAAGCATATGTTTTTTAAGTACAAACATCCAAAAAGCCATCACGGCTCCGAATTAACGGAGACTATCCTCATCCGACGAACAGGTGTCCGACACTCTCTTCTATGGCCTCGAAATCATGAGTGACGATGTATCACAAGAGTGTGCACTGATACAGTGAGAAGAAACTGCCAAAATCTGACAAAAGGCGATGGCGAAGCCTCACTTTGAGTCGGCAAGAGGTACTGCTGACATATTGGAGACGGCATAGTGAACAGGTAATAATAAATAACAAATAATAAAGGGTGATGGTGATCCCTTCATCATTGTCGTCTGTTTTCTTGAAGCTTGGATTCTCTCAGTTCCAGAAAACCAGGGGCAATCTTCCCCACCACGTGTGTTTCTTCTACTGAAGGGGATGACATCATCCCCTCTTCGCTGTTCATGCTTGCTCCCGAGTCAGTGTGTCCCCCCCCCTCTCTGAGGGTTCACAATGTCACTGTCCGCTCCATATGCAAGTCCTTATTTTGTCTAAGAGCGTGTTTTACATACACAGTCCCTGCGATTCCAGTCCTAGACAGCCTTCTATGAACTCAGATCTCTTCTCCTACTCAAGCTCGGAGGTTTGTTACAGTTGAATCCAGTCTTCTATGACTCCTCCAGTGCACAGATCTGTCTCCATTTTATGCAGGAGCATTAGGCACCGTGGCACAATTCTGCGTTTTCTGATGTGAGAACATCTTGCATGTCACTGAGGAGCAGGTGGCTGTATATAGTGAATTGTCACTCATGCCCCTTTTTTCTGTGTAGAGAGGCATGAATGCACGCTCTCGTGAATACAACCGTGGGGAGCGCCGAACAAATGTAACCTATAGAGTCGGGGCAGCAATGAAATTAAAGAGAGGAGGAATCCCGACCGGCACTGTGGGTACATGTTTGAGCAGAAAACAAAGATAAGGGCACGTAAAAACAGCTCAGACACGGCTTATGCACTTAATGGACTCAGCAATATGCGAAAGATAACTTCTTTTTATCACTGGTCCCTTATTCGAGAGACATTTAATAAAAATGATACAACCCCTTTAACAAATCAGATTAAAAAGAAACTGTTCTGACAATCTTATTCTTAGCAAGGAATCTAAAAAATGTACACAGCAGCTCAAACAACATGGTTTCTCCGATTGTATGCTGACTGCAGCCACCAAAAAAGTTTCCAATGTTTCCAGGAATAACTTGCTGAAACCTAAACCTTATTTTTTCAATCAACAGCCACATGTATTTTTACCATGTTTTCCACTGAGTTTAACCCCATACCGACATTTGTCGTACTCATACGCAATAGTCTGGGTAGGGGTTCCCGCCGCCCCCCCCAAATTGGCGGAGCGCGCAAGATCGCGCCATGGAACCGTTCCGGTAAATATTACCGCTGGCATCATTGTGCCGCATCCCCCACCGCCGGGAATGATCTCCTGTCCGCGGTCGATTTAACCCCCCATGTCGACGACATCGTGGACGCGACATTCGCTTGCTGCGGGCACAGGATTGAGCTCCTGCTGCCCTCTGATTCCCGGATGCAGCAGAGCGAATCGGGGCGCTCAGCGCCGCTTATCTGGGATTTTATCTCCTGACGGCATGGTGCAAGCACCCCCAGGAATGCTTGAATATAGCCATCCGGGTTGTCTGGTTGACGTCACGATGCCACAATAGACTATTGGCGTGAGCAGCTGTGACTACAGTTGCCATGGAGACCAGCATGCAGCTATAATCTGTATGCTGATCACCTATTGCAATGAACATCGACGATCCGTTCATGACAAATTCTCCCTGGAAAATGTTAAAAAAGTGAGAAAAAGTAAAAAAAAGTTAAGAAAAGTAAAATACAAACACAAAAAATAAATAAAAAGACACGTACATCGCCCATTTCCCCTTTGTACTAACACCAAGTCTCCCCATAAAAAGGATCAAAAATAAATAAAGGTACCCATATTTGGTATCGCCGCGTGCGTAGTGGACTCACCCTAGAAAATCTGTCATGTTAATTAACCCTTACTATAACACCGTAAAAAGAAACCCCAAAAAAACAGTCACAGAATTTCGAATTTTCTTTAGTTCATGCCGCAGCACATAAAATGGAGTAAAAAGTCATCAAAGAACTCAAATCAACATCCCAAAAAAGTGAGTGCCAATTAAAACGTCAGTTTCATCCATGAAACAAAAAAAGTCCTTACACAGCCTCTGTATACAGAAAAATTAAAAGTTCTGGCTATAGAAAATAGCGGATTGCGCATAAAATATTTGTTTTTAGCACAATAAAAACACTTTTTGTTACAAACAAATTGTGTGCTTTCAAATAAAAAAACGACATAAATTGGGGTATCACCGTAATCGTGCACAATCCCACAAGTAAAACTAACTTGTCACGGATACTGCACGGTGAACGCTATTAAAAATAAAAATAAAAAACACTGCTAGGATCGCAGTATTTTCTTCACCCTGCTTCCAAAAAACGGATTTAAAAGGCAATCCATAGAGTCCTTAGTCCCCCCAAAAATGTTACCAAATAAATATGTCAACTCATCCCGCAAAAAAAGTCCCTTAATACACTCCACAAATCAAACTCCCACAATCTCTCAAGAACCACTACACACACAAATCTAAGAAGCGCAGTGCTACTGATCAATATTTGACCTCTCGCGAGCAGCGAGAGATGTTACGACCCATATCAAAACATAGAGCACTCAGACATATCTCATAACAGCAATCACACTCCTAACACATAAAATATATAACTCACACACAACTCTCCGTTAGATCTGAGTGGCAATGAATGCACCTCAGCACCCTTAATCGTATCAACTCTGCTGTCGCATCAGGACCTCTATCTATTAACTAAAAGCATGCGATGAATCATCAGATCTATACCGATCCGCGCCAACAACATGCAGACACACACCTCTCTACACCCCAGTCGGAGCTTCTACTTAAATTACCATTTTCTTCTATGCTCAAACGCAAAGAGCCTCACATCCTAAGACGTAGCCACCCAAACCACGCAAAATGTTCACATAATTAACACTCAACACTCAATAACTACTTTATCAAGTAGTAATATTACCTTAAAATATAGTGCACAACACACATATGCTTGCTAACATAGTCATAGGATTACCTAATATAGTATGTACACTACATAATGACCGTAGTATCTCGCTTTTTATACACTTAACTAAACCTTTTCTTTATGTTCTGTATCTCTGCGAGTAAAAGTTAACAAGAGGGATAAAATACTAACAACACATAAACTCCTTCAATGACTTTAAAATTTATATCATTTACTCAAAAACATCGAAAGTCAGCGTTATCCGACTGAGCGACCCCTATAACGAGTAAATACAATCGATTGTAATACACACCGACCTTGTACTCTCTCTACCCCATATTTGCTTGTTCATCCACTGATCATGATATTAACCAATCAGAATTACCGAAGTACTTAAAATATAGTGCCAAAAATATTTGTCAAGTAGTAAGGGAAGTGCAGCACAAAAGCGCACAATGCTAGTCTCCACTTGACGTCCTCCCTATAGGCACTAAAAATAACAGCTAAAAAAACACACAAAAAGAACCACAATCAGGAGTCAACCACCCATCGTCCTGGACCGCACGCACCAAAAAATATATGCCTTGACACCACACAACAGTCTTCCTCTTCTTAGAATATATTTAGCGATCAACTAAAACCTAGAAGAGTGACGTGTAATAATTATTGATATCTTTTCACCAAATTTACAAAGAGTTAACTATCGTAGAAATGAACTGGTTTATTCTCTTCGGGACTGATAAGAGTAGTGTATCGAAAAATATTAAAGAAAACTTGAAAATGCAACACACAACACAAAACTTTCTACACCCATACAAAATGGAAGCATAACGGGCGCCATCATATACGAAATTCCATAAGCGCGCTAAGTAGTTTTTGAAGATATCTAACATCTAGTAAAATATTGATATTATACAAATGAAACAATTGAGGATAAAATATACTAGAAGTTTATATCAGAAAAGTTCTTGAGGTGTACTGTATTACATGGTGAAAAATATGTGTTAATATACAATCAATATTTATTCGGAGGAGAATGGGCACTGGGCCGTCTGAGAATGAAGAGCTGAAGCAAACACACCTTACGAATATTGAGACCAAGATTGAAGCGACTTTCTCTCTAGATTAAGATCAATAATCTCACATGAGTACTATTTCACTGGGTAATTTAACACACTTAAATACCATGAATAAGTATGCGCAAAGGAGAGTTTCCTCTTATGATAAAAGTGATCTATAACTCACTAGAAGATTGGTAGATGTATAGAATAGTAAATTATATAAGTGAATAGATGTTAAGCTCGCTATAAACATCACCAAGTTAATATAAGTAATGTTATATAAAAACATTAGAGAGTAGCTTGTGTTTGAAGGATACATAGACACTAGTATTATTAGTATAGATGAGTACACAATAGTTATAACGAGAGGGGAGATTCAGTCTTTCTATAGCTATACACAAGATAGCAATAGTGAGAAGTTTAAGTTAGTTTCTAGTTTGAGGTGACACACAATTTATTATATGGCGAGGAGGCATGATAGATGATGAGTTATGTAGTGATTTTCTGGAAATTTTTGTGTTTAGATCAAATGGGAGAGAAGAGCGAATAGTATCAGACACACGACATACTTATAACATGTAGGACCTCTACTGAGTGGATACAAATACTAAAATTATTATCAGATCACTTGGAGATTCATTGTTATATGATATTCATGTAGGTATTTTATCCCTCCTTTGCTAGAGTAGCTCATATTAACACGACTATTTAAGACTTGGTAGGAGTAATAGAGAGACAGATACTATTTAAACCAGGTGTGTTAAGAATCGGAAGTAGTAGTGGGGTGACACATTTATATTATTATATCGAGATGATAAACACACTCATAGGACGAGTTAAAAGGAGAGATCAAACTAGCGTTCTTGCTGAGTAGCGGAATTTGACTGACTAGGTCTTACTAACTAATCACAGGCTGAATGTATACCGTCATGCTAGGGGGATATGCTTTGTATATATCGGTTTGTGATGGCTCTAATGAATTGATATGGTTAAGTGGGGAGTAGATTTTTGGGTGTTTTTGGGTTTTGAGGTATTTTTTTTGGTGTTGGGGGTTTGTGGATCAGTAGAGAAAGGGAGTGTTGGAAGGTGTTTATAAGTAGGTGGTTGTCTTTCAAGGAAGATTTGAGAGTGAAATGGGTCTGATTATGGTCGTTCATCTGGGGAGAAGGTGAGAGGTGCTACATATCTGTGTGATTTGTGAATTTAGTCATGATTTCTACAGATAATGTTATTGAGGATTGATTTTCTGGACATAATGTAGATTTAGGACAAGATGGAAAATTCAACAATTATAAATTATATTTTGTATAAGATGTCTGGTAAGTTATATCGTTATAGAAGAGCGAGACTGGTTTTTGAATGATCTCTGGACAAACAAATGTATCGATATGAGTAGTTGTAATCTTAGGAGTAGTTGAATTACTTCAAATCATACTGTCTGATACAAGTCTAACTTCACTCTCTGTTTCTCTCAATTATTACTATCACATTTATGGGTGGTATTTCATATTATTGGATTATTTTAAATAACCATATCATTAAGATAAAATCATTAGCTGTATATGCGTGAGGTGTGTGTGTTGAACTAGGATCGTATTGATAGAGATTAATATGAAGGTCTACTGATGGGAGTGTATATGTTATTTCAGGGAGGTATGGATGTTTTTTAAGGTAGTCAGGTATGTGGTTTGGGGGATTTTGGGTGTATAGTGTTGCGTGGTGGGGGATTTTTTGTTTATTTATGGGTGTGTATTTTTGGATTTAGTTTAGTTGAGATTGGGGGATATGGTTTATTGAAGGTCTTGATATGGGTGTGGGTTTGGGTGATGTTTGTTTGAGATATGATTTGTTATATGGTATGAGGGTTTTTTTTGAGATGGATTGTGAATTTTAGGAGAGAGGTTTGGGGGTATTGATTGATAGTTAGTGTGTTATCTCTGCAAAACATTTCGTATTTGTAGATATTTTATACAAATCTTGTATCACATAGTACACATGATGAAAACTATTGAAAATGTTGTATTCTACTTATCTATATGAGAGGGAGGAGGTTTTTGAAAAAGATAAATATTTTTTTGTTTAGTGTTGAACTATCTGTACAACATATTTTGTTTAGCTATGGTTATATATGTATTTTTTTGTTAGAGAACAGATCGAAATAGTATATAAGGCATGATTGATACGAAAATGAGAATGAGTGTATCTAATTACTCCTAGCTCTCTAGAGGAATGGGGTTGGATGGTGCTAGGGGTGAGGGATGTGGGGGGTTGGGGTTATGTTTGGGGGGGGATTGGGTTAATTGTGATATTTATTATGTGGTAGTGTGTTAGGGTTATAGTAATGGGGGGTTGGGGTGGGATGGTAGAATTTATATAGATGTGTAAATTTTTAAATGTAAGATGGAAGTATATTTTGTAGTGTATAGTAATTGGTTTAAAGGTAGGAGTGGGAGTTGGTGTTTTTATAACTGTTGATAGTGGAATGATTTTGTGTGTTGTGGATAGTTGAGGTGGGTGATGATTAGTTGTGGTGTTTTATTATTTTATCCATTTGGTTAACCATGTAACAGAACGAATGAAAAGTTGTTAATGGTCCAGAATATTTTTTTTAGTTTTTGAGAATTGAAGTGTAATTAATCATTGTTGTGGCCTCATTTTATTCGACTCAATTTCGTACTTTATGGGGATAGGTTTTTTATTTGTTTTTTTAAATTTTTTTACACCATCTACATTTCACATTTAAGAACTTGTTAGATTAATTCTACAGGTTATTACGGTCATGTGTATACCTATTATGTGTAATTTCTTTTGTGTGTGTAATGTATGCACAATTATTTTCACATTAACTGTGCTACTTCTTCTTTTTTTTTTTTTTTCATACAGTTATTTTGTTTATTAGCATATTCATATAGCTGAATACAATTATAATCTGTGTCAGTCTGACACTGGCATTAACAGGGCAGCTCACAGTCTACCCTGATCACAGATTGTTAAACAACAGCCCTTGGGGCACTCTAGTTCTCCAGCGGACTGTGCACCATTTCCTCCCCGGCTTCTGTCGTCATCGGGTGTCCCGATCACCCGACACAGTGGGGGAAAGCCCTTTGATTGCGCTGCGGTGACGAGCTGTGGCAGTCAAAGGGTTAAAGCACCGGATAGCAGAGGTTTTCCCTGCTCCCCGGCATTTGCAGGAGCTGACTGGAACAGTTTTATTTTTCTGTAGCACAGCCCCGTTCTCAGCACTGCTGCGGTGCTGGGCTCCACAAACTCCGATGTCTGCAGCGACGTCAAAAGACGTCGATGCAGACGAACGACCTGAAAATGCCCGAGACGCAAAAGACAGTGGGCGTAGACTAAGGAGAGTTTAAACAAAAAAAAAACAAAAATCAATCATAACATAGCAACGAAAAACAAAAGAAAAACAAAAACAAAAAATAAAATAAATCTTAAAATATTGACATTAAACTAAACAAAATAAAACGAATAAAAAACAAATGCAACAAAAAAACTAAATAACAAAAATCATACAAAAAAAAAAAACACTAATCCAAAACAATAAAAACAACAAAACAAAAAAAAAAACAAACAAAACAAAATATCAACAAAAACAGAATAAAACAAAACAACAGAAAAAAAAACAAATAAAAAACTAAAAACAAACAAAAGAAAAAAAAAAAGAAAAAATAAAAAAACAAGAAAAAAGACAAATCACAAAACAAAAAAAAAAAAAAAAACAAGCAAAAAATAAACATTAATCTTCAAACAAAGAGAACAAACAAAAAAAAAAATTAAAAAACAAAAAAAAAAACAAAAACAAAACAACAACAAAAAACAAAAAAAACAGAAAAAAACCAAAAAAAAAAAAACACAAAAACATAAAAAAAAAAAAAAAATCAATAACCAAACCCAAAACACAAAAGTAAAAAAAACAACATCAAAAAAAAAAAAAAAAAAAAAAAAAATAACAAAAAAAATCAAAACAAAAACAACAAAAAAAAAAAAATAAAATATAACAACAAAAAAATAAAAAACAAAAAAAAAAAAAACACACCAAAAACAACAAGAATAAAAAAAAAAAAAAAAGCCACAAACCAAAGAACAATAACCGCAAGCAACACAACAAAGCAACCGACTACAAAAACGAATCACTGAGGCTGACATAACAAAAACAAAAAAACAACCAAAAACAAAAAAAAACCAAATAAAAAAAGCCAAATACAGTAAAAAAACCAAATCAAACTAAAAAAAAATCAAAATAAGAAAAACAAAAAAAACCAAACAGCAAAAAAAAGCAACATAAAAACAAAAAACAAAACAGAAAACAAAGAAAGACAAAAAAATAATCAAAGAAAACGACAACAATAACAAACACAAAGAACAAAACACAATAAACAAAAAAAATAAACAGCTACCAAAAACAAATAAAACACCAATGGACCAACAAAAGCATCACAACAAAAAACAAAATAGAGCACAACAACAAATTAAAAACAAAAAACACCAAAACCAACAAAAAAACAAACACAACAAAATACACACAAAGTAACTAAAAAATAAAACAAAACACAAAACAAAAACAATCAAAACAAAACAAACAAAAACAAAAGAAGGAGCAAATACAAAAACAAGAACAAAAACCACAAAGACAAGCATAAAAAAAAAACAACAACAAAAACAAAAACCCTCCAAAGAAATAAACAAAGCCAAAACACCACTTACATCGCCCAACCATCCCCACCAACACAACACAACCAAAAAACCAAAACCAAAATCACACAACCTAACACCCCACCAACAAACAAACAAAAACACAACCTAGAAAAAAAAAACACAACTTAAACAAAAAAACAAAACGCAAAAACACACTAAAGACCAAACAATATTAAAAAACAATAAAGCACAACAAACACAAAAAAATCAAAACCACACAATACAAACAACCAAACAAAAAAAACACCACATAGAACAATCAACACCCCCAACACCACACAAAAAACAAACATATAAAAACAAAATAAAAAAATAACAACGAAAGAATAACATAAAACAATGAAAAAAAAAACTCAAAAAAACGGAGAAAAGTAAAAACAAAAACTCAAATATAAAGAAAAGAATAAATAACAATAAAAAAAAAAAAAACATCATAAAAACACATTTTAAAACAAAAGAGAAAAAACAAGAAAAAAACAAAACATTAAAAAAACACAAAAAATAATAAAGGAAAAAGAAAACCAATATAAAAACACATAAACATCAACATATAATACACAGTAAACAACAACAAAAAAGCATCGACCCAAAACCCACAATATCCAACAAAAGAAAAAAACCAACGCAAACCCAAAGAACAACACACCACCAAGCACCCAACCAACATAAGAAAAACACAAAACAAAAACCCCACAAAAAAACCTAAAACACCCAGAAACCCATCACCAACAAAACAAACCAAACCACCAGGAGTAAAAACAAACGCACCACCACCCGCCAAAATACAAGACACATACCCAATAACATACGACAAACAGAAAAAAATCAAACATTCCAAAATAGCCAACAATTACCAAAAACTCCAAACACAAAAACCTCAAAAAATAAAAACAACACAAAACAAAAAAACCAAAACAAACACACAAACACAACAACAAACCGAAACAATCATACCACAAACACAAACGCACTAAAACCTAAAACACGAAGATAACACCCCCAAAAACCAGAAACCGACAAAAAAATCAAAAACAAAAAGCAAAGAAATAAACAAAAAAAAAAAAAGACGAAAAAAAAACAACAAAACTCCAAAAAAGTCCTCCGCCCAATAAAAACGCAAAACCACACAAGACACCACCCCCCACCCACCACAACAAAAAAATAAACCAAAAACCACCTAAACACACACACAAAGCTCACACCTTCCAACACACAACCAACACCCCCACCCACACACCCACCCTCCACCTACGACACCCTACAAAACAAAAACCACAATCCTAAGAACCATGCAATAAAACAAAAACAAAAAAGAGCCACTAAATGCTACACAAAAACAAAAAAAAAAAACAAAAACACACAAACAAAAAAAAAAACAAAACGACAAAAAAAAAAAAACAAACAAAAAACAAACAAACAAAAAAGAATAAAAAAAAACAAACAAAACACAAAACAAACAAAAAAACAACATAAAAACAAAAACAAATATAAAAAAACGAAAAAAAAAAAAAAGAAAACAACAGAACTTTAAAACAAATAAACAAAAAAAATGACGAAAAGAAAACTTACAAACCATCAAAAAAAAAAAAACAACAAATCACAAAAACACACACAAACATAACGCAGAAAAACTAATGACACAAAAAAAATAACAAAACAAAATTACACCAAAAAACCAAAAAAACACCCAAACAACCCCAAAACACAAAAACAGACCAAACTTGAAGCAACAAACCAACAACAAAAAGACAAAAAAAACAACAAAAAACCAACAAACAAAACAAACAAAACCGCTAAACATAACAAATCCCAAAAAGTCAAGAAAAAATTAAAAAATCAAAAAACAATCAAAAAAAAACACAAAAAGAGAATCACACAACTTATAAACAGACAAAAACAAACAAAAACAAAACAAAATACAACAAAAACAAAAGACAAAACAAAAACAATAGAAAAAAACCGCACAAACAAAATAAAACAAAAAATCCAAAAAAAACAAAACAAAAAAAATACTAAAAAAACACAACAACAAACACAAACCAAAATACAAAACACATCAAAAAAATCGAAGAACCAAAAAAACTCAATATTAACTCAAGACCAAGAAAACAACCAGACAACTCCAATAAGAATACAAAAACAAACACATAATAACAAAAAAATAAAAATCACTAAACAACAACAAAAAAAACACAACAAAAAAACAAACAAGAAAACTAAAGAAATAACCAAAACACTTAAACAAAACAAAAAAAAAACAAGAAAAAAAACATAATAAACTCCACCAAAAAAACAGAAGAAAAAAACAACAAAAACACACAAGAAAGCAAAATATAACGAAAAGAACACAAAAACAAAACAACAATTAAAAAAAAACACAAAAATTACAAAATAAAAAAAAAAAAAAAAACAAGACACACAAAAAAAAAAACATAAAAACAAAAACAAAAATAAAAAAAGCAAAAAAAAAAATAATTAAAACAGAGGTAAAAAACAAACAAAAAACAACAAACAAAAAACACAAACAAAAAGACAAAAATAACAAGTTAAACATAAAAAAACAAAACACCAACCAACAAAAAAAAAACACAAATACATAAAAACAAAACAATAAAATAAATTTATGAAAATAAAAACACAATAAAAATAAAAAAAAAAAAAAAAATACAAAAAAACAAAAACAAAAATAATACAACAAAACACAAACAAATAAATACATTAAAATAAACAATAACAACAACAAAAAAAAAAAAAACGAAAAAAAAAACACTAAAACCACAGAAGAAAAACAAACACAAAAGCAAAGCACAAAAGAAAAAGAACAAAAAAAATAACAATACGAATTAAAACACACAAAAGAAAAAAACAACAACCACAACACTCAAAAACAAATAAAAATTCAAGAAAAAAAAATAAAAAGACCCAAATAAACAAAAAAAATAAAACATACTAAAGAAATACGAAGCAAAAATAAATACAAAACCAAAATAAAACACTAAACAAAACACAGCCCGACAAAAAAACATATAAAAAAAAAAACAAACAAATAAAGAACCACAAAACCACCAAATCTAAACAAGATTAAAAATGAAAAAAAATAAAAAAAATACAACATTCACAAAAATATAAAACAGCAAAAAAATGAAATAGTAATCACAAAAATAACAACCACAAAAATAAAAAGACAAGACAAACCAACATTCGATCAGCAAACAACAACAAAACAACAACACAACACAAAACACACAATACCATTAATAACCCAAAAAAAACACCAAAAAAACAAAAAAAAACAAACCATAAAAAAAAAAAAAATAAAAAAAAAAAAACAACAAAAAACAATACAAATACAAAAAAAACAAAAACATAAACAAAAAACAAAAATAAAAGTACAAATCAGAAACAAACACAATGACACAAACACAAAGAAAAAAAATAATCAACAACCAAAAACCATAATAAAAAAAAAAACAAAATAAAAAGAAAACAAACAGATATAAAAACACAAAGTTAAACAAATAAAAAAAAGATAAACATAAACAACTATCCAAAAGATAAGACAAAAAAAAAGCGGAATAAATAAGTTCGATTTGAGTGGTATATTTTTAAATGTGTAAGTTTTAAAAAGCTTTCATAATATTATCTTCTGATTTCAATACTAAAGGGTTAATATCCTTTTTCAATGTATACTTTATATATGTGGGTACCCTACTGTATATCATGTTTCCACGTGAATTAGGCTATGATGAACACCGAAACAAGCTAAATATCCTTCACACCAACGGCTTATTGCCGAGCATAATTGCAGGACGATTTGCGCCCCGCAATTACACCGCCTACCATAAGCCGACCCCCATAACCTACTCCACTTGTCCTCCGCAACTATCCCGCTTCCCCCAGGATATGTGCATGTTTTCTCTAGTGAGGAACTATGGATTACATAATGCTGCGCATGACAGCCATACAGCATAGCGCAGGTACATCCAATAAGCTGAAATCCGTCAAATTCAGCCTTGTGTCGCCCCCTAATGTGACAAGGGGCTTTTAATCAGCACATCAGATGATACATGTGCCTGCATATTATGTAATTAGCTGGAATCTGGAAAAGAGGATTGTGATAACAACTATCATACCCTTCTAACAGATGCTAACTAGTGTCATGGCGTTGTATATATATTTTTTTGTCTCTGAATTATCTGTTTACTGTATGTAAGACTGGTTATGCCTGTTTCCATGAAAAGGAAGTTACTATACCTGAGGAACCTACTAACTATATCGTTAGGAAAGTGTTTGAGAAAGATAATATAATTATACTAATTAATAAATTATGGATTGAAATTTTTTTCAATTTAATTATTGTAAATTTATATATATCGACGTGGAGATATCAACCTGTGAAATCTGATTAACAACGGTATTTGTTGCCGGTTAGAGCTTAAATGTTCCTTACCTTTTCTTTTTCCTAAAATGCCTCTATGTGTAAGCGAACTCTTAGGGTACTAGCACGGGTGAGGTTCTTTCTTGGTCACCTATTGGTAGGTGGTAGTTACCTTCACTTGAGTTAATATAGTGGGATAAAGGAATCACTCTCTTTTAATAAAATATAGTAAAAACTAAATTTTAATATTTTGATACAATAGGATACATTGTCCTTAATAATTGAGTCTATATCCTTGTTCTCCTTTTTCAGTGATATAGTCGCTTGTTTTCCTTCTTTTATAGTCTATTGTCCATGTTCTGTGTATACACCGTCCTTTCTCCTTTCTTTATCTATAGCTCCAGTATCTCCCAGTGTTTCCGGGCTGCAGCTCTCTGTTTCCAGTGTTTTCAGACTAAGATACCGTGTTCTACAGAGTGTCTTAGAGTCATCTAATGTTCACCTTGATTTTCATGCTATATAGTCTCACTATTTCATTCTATTCCCCTAAACAATAGTTTCACCTATAATCCCGTGTACACCATGTTTCAGGCTATAATCCATTGCTATGATTTTGGTTCAATACTCCATAGTGCTTTGTATTATATTCCCCTTTCTATTATTTGTATCAGTAGACCTTTTTTCGCCAGTGTTTCAGTGCTATAGTCCTTGCTTTCCAATGTTTCACTGCTATAGTCTCTGCTCTCCAGGGCTTCATTGCCATACTTTTTAGTTCTTCCACCAATTTAATGTCCCATCTTGAAGCCTCCTATTGTACACTTAGAGTAATTCATTCTGAATAACCAGGCAAGGTATATGCTATATATTTTATTTTCTTCAATAAATGGTAGTTGAATCCACCTTAGGACAATTTATTCTGATGCTCATTTGTTTTTCTTTCTGCTAATTAGGCTTCTTTGTGTATTCCAGACTCACACCTACTGCATGTTAATAGGGTATGTTGACCTTAGATTAGGAATTTAGACAGAAGCCCCTACTGTATATAGATGATGATTTATACCAATCATTGCGATTAATCCAATCCTGTGCGAATATATATAGACTGCTTCAAAAGTTTGGCACTTGAAATTTCCTATTTTAAAGATAAGCACAGTGTTTTATCAATAAGCAAACATAAATGAATACAGAAATCCACTCTATACATTGTTAATGTGTAAATGACTGATTCTAGCTATAACTCTGGTTGGTTAATTGCTAATCTACATAGTTATATAGCCCATTACCAACAACGCATGCACTCCCATTCTAATGACTATTGTGTTTGCTAACTTGTAAGAAACTATTGTATGTTGACACCTCAAACGCCTTGTGCAAGTTATTGTACACACTGATTTTAAGGTTTTTGCTGATCAGAAAGCTATAAAACTGACCCTTCCGTTGACTAGTGGATAATCTGAGCGTGTCAGTTTGGTGGTTTGTCAATTAACTCACAAAAAGGCCAAAAAAGAGAACTTTCATTATGAAACTCGACATCTATTCTTGTCAGAGACAATTGAAGCTATTCCATGTTAAAATGGCCAAGAAACCTAAGATTTCCTAACAGTCGTGTGTACACTCCTTCAGAGAGGTGCTCAAACAGCACTAACCAGAGTAGAAAAGAATGAGAAAGCCCAGCTGCACACTGACAACAAGACAAGTACAGTCGATTCTCTACGCTTCAAGAAATCGTGACGGCTCACATCCTCAACTGTCACTTCATTATAATAGTACCCGCAATATGCCATTCATCGTCTGACCATGAAAGCAACCTTTCGATGCTGGCCTTCAGCTCAATGAGCAAAAAAAAGCCCTATCTGAGACTGCTAATAAAAGGAAAAAGATTGAGTAAGGCAGAAAACACAGACATTGGAGAAGAGAAATTAGATAAAATGTTATGGACAGACAAAATCGAAGTTTGAGTCTGTTTGGATCACACAGAAAACGTTTTAGACGCAAACAACCGAAAAAATCTGAATAGGCCTGACCCTTCTTCCACATGGTGGAGGTCTTGATGGTCTGGGGTTTCTTGTGCTGGTAAAGGAGGGTAGATTTGGTACAAGGAAAAAGCGGAATTTGAATAAGAGAGGCTATACACTCCATTTTGCAACTGCCAATGCCATCCCCTGTGACAACGATTGATTGAGGAGCCATTTCATCCTGCACAGACAATGACCCAAACACACCTCCAAAATTAGTGCCTAGAACTATCTATGGAAGAAGCAGGCAGTGGTATTCGTATCTGTAACTGAATGCCACACATCCACCAGATCTCAACCCCATTAGCTTTGTTGTGGAGCAGCTGACCTTATGGTATCAAAATATAGCCATCAACCAATCCAACTTATTGGAGGGGGCTCCTGGAAGCAGGTTAAATTTCTCCAATCAAAGTCTGCAAATGCATGTAATTGCTGCAAATGAAACATTCTTGATGAAACATAGTTTGACAGTAGAAAGAATTATTTTTCCAATTAAAAGAACATTATATTTCTACTTCCTAACCTGTCAATTTCGAACGAGAATACTATTCATTTTTTTGCGCTACTCATATTAATAAATATAAAGTAGACTTTCAGGAAAACACTTAAAGACCTGTTACCCTCAAACTTTTGAACGAGGAGGGCGGGAGGTGGGCGCTAGTGGTTGTTTTCCAAATAAAGTAAGTAAATTACATCAGACTTATTTTACTCTCTCCTGTACCTTTATGTCAATTGATATAGAACTATTGTGTTGTATCTGAAAGAAAAGAAAAAAAGAAAAACAATATGGGAATAAAGTCTCTGCTGCCCCTTGCCCTCTCGGTTGCTGAACTTCTACACGCTACAGCCATGGCATTGTCCACACTCCAGAAAAAAAACCATAACAAGACGCCGAGAGAATGAAAAGAGTGGGTGGAGGAGGAATGGGGGAGCAGTACCCCCTGCTCTGGCAATCAATCAGTCAGATACAAGCTCTGCCCTCTCTCTCTACACACTCTGTCTGCAACAACGAACGTACCCAGGACGCCAAGGAGCGCTTCCACACTCAACTACAGACTGGCAACTTTTCTTCAAACACAAAAGGACGCTGGATTATTAATTACAAAATCTGCTACGAAAGATCTGCACCAGACAGCGACACTGCCTAAGAAGGTGAGTTATCTGTCACATGTGCTGCTGGAGGGAATATAAGAAAGTATATTTTACATTAATACTAAGTAACATTTACCAGTAGTTCTGCAACTTAAAGTACATAACAATAGTCATTATAAAATAGAGAAAAATAAAGCGTAAATAACATTTTAGATGACTTAAAGAACCACGGTTCATTCCAATAATATTGCTGGGAAGATTTCATCAGCTGGAACACCACAATGGTCTTATAATATGAGGCGAAAAAATTGATTGTTATTTTTCTGCTATGACTTCGTGGAATACAGTGTATCAAGTTCTTTCAAATAAGGTTTTATATTTTTCGGCACTGGAAGAAAACACTTTTCTTTATACTGAAAAGTATATAAAAGGTTGTAGTTTCTCAAAAGTCAAATTTAAAGACATGCGATGTCCTTCCATGGATGAACACTGTATTAAAGGTAATTTAGAAATGTATTTAAATAAATTCTTCAAAGTGGACATTTAGCTCAACTCATAGCCTGGGTGGTATTTTCACCATAAAATGTTGTTGGGGAAAAGATCATCGTATGGACTTTATTTCGGAGGGTGCAGCGGGTCTTTTTCATCCATTTTTTTGCAATGTGATGGTTTGCATTGTAGCCTCGATGACTCTTGCACTTCATGAGCTACACCTTCTTGTGGTGCAGATTGCGGAGGGTTAAAGAGCAATTCCAAGTGAAATGCTTTTCTGAATAACTTACATAATTTTCTTGAACACACCTACTTTATCTGTCTGATACACTGACACCTCATGTTTAGGCTTTTGGCGAGCATGAGAGAGAAAATTGGATGGGATAATTGAACAATTTTTGCAAATTAAGCTTTACGTGGAATGGCAAATGTGCTGCCGGGTGTGTTCTTGGCTGATGGGAGATCATTTAATGTTTTAATATATCCTGACAGTTACAAAGTGTCAGTCAATGTTTGAAACCTCTACAGCATAATGCTTGTATGTTGCTTACTAACTTAATGGCATTATTGAATTATTTTACATTTTGTTGCTTTACCAACCTACTTTATATGTACAATATGTGCACAGACAAGACTACTGAGTAAGGCCTGCATTATATTTATGTTAGAGGTTCTGTTCGGAGTTTCCATTGCAGACCTGGTCAAAAATTATAGACCACACAGCACAGCATGCAGAGCTATTATTTCCATTAAAGTGAGTGACCCCATTGATGTCCGTCATGTAACTGATCCGGGGTCATATTGGCAATGGAGTCTCTAAACAGAACCTCTGACACAGGTGTGTACCTGGCCTTACTATGTAGCACAGTGTACTAAAAAAGAATAGTAACAAAAGTTTGTTTTCACCTCTGTAACATGATATGATCATTCCAAACCACGATTGGAGTAGAAGTAGTTTTATTTTAGTCTACAAAGACACAAGAAATAAACAGTTAATATAAAACCCCTGTATGAGATCAATGCTATGAATTCTGGTTTTCTGTTCCATCATAGATTCAGAAAAACAGAATTTAAATTGGGAGGGATCTTTCACATGATAGATAAAGTTGCATCTGATGGGTCCCACTGACCATTAATGAAGATTGTCTGTCCATCGTTTTAATTTACATGAATAATTCTGCACTCTGTGAATCTGTGACAGAGGCTGCACCCTAGATGTGAACAGAACCTTATACTAAAGCACCATCTAAAGCCATAGGAATTTTCTAATATAATAAAATAATAATAATAATAATAATAAAATAATAATAATAAAATGATCAAGACTATTTACTCTTCACAATAGGTAGGGATCCTACAACAACTCTGTAGGGAATTTCATGGGTTTGAATTGGACCATTAAGTGAACTGCATGAAGTATATAAGTGTTCCCAATTCAAAAACCTACTTATAAGTTATCAAGCTTTCTTTAAAATGGCTTATGTAGATTTGTACCTAAGCTTTCCCTTATAGGAAAGTGGCTTGATGGTATCCTTCCTGGCATTCAGCACACAGAGCATACTCTATAGCAGACACCACCAACCACCCACTAGCTTTATCACTACCTTCACAGGAACAAGAACTAATGTGAGTTTATTTCCTGATCAGAGCTAAAGAGCTAGAGACCAGGTTAACATTTTATGGATAACAGGGACAGATAATTGTTGTACAGGGCCTAAATATAATTCAGCTTCAATCCAAAGATTCGCTTTAAGCCTAACGATATTTCTACATGTAATTTGTTACTTTGTAGTTATTGGTGCTCTTCAATTACATATTATTTAGAAATCTCATACAGTTAGGTTAAGGGTATGTTCACACAGCATTTTTGGATATGATTTCGGGTTCGTGTTGGATCCAAAAACGTAGCGTCGGTCGGATCCAACACGAATCCAACTCACAGCTGCGTGTTGCAGCAGGATCGCACCCTATACATATCAATTCGTGGCACGGATCCGGAAGACGGATCCGACAGATGCAATGTAAACACGTATCGGCGATCACTCATGTAAACGCCGATATGTGTTTTACATTGCGAGCTATGTAAAACACGCTGCTCATTGTTAGATGAAACACGTATCCAAAAGTGTATGTTCACACGGACCCAACACGCCATGTGAGCATACCTTAAGTCTACACAGCACTAGATTTTGATAGTTTTTTCAGCGGGTTCAGTATTTTGAATCTGCTGAAAATCCAACCGTCCCCAGCGCTGTGCAGTCCTCAATAGAAAATACATGTTGTACTCCACACAGTGCCGAAATTTTACTGTGGGTTTCCAAAACCTAAAACTGTCCAGTGGAACATGTATATTCCACCAAGCTGCTGTCGGATTCCCATAGTCCAAATGTACTGGGCTGCTGGGAATCCGAAATCTAACTGCATTTTTTTGTGCAAAAAACGCGCAAAAAAGTGCCGGTGCGGTCCAGCGATGTGAAAATGCAGTGTGGACCTAGCCTAATTGATTCTATATAAATTCAGCTGTTGTTGATAAAAGACTTACATTATATTTAATATCTGGAAAAGCAGTGCCAATCCGAAGAGTAAAAGTGGCATTGGCTTACTTCATTGTATCTGATGCATCCTGCTAGGTGGCACTGTTGTATTAGACTAACAAAAAAAACCAGAGTCCACATATCTGATACACGAACATAAGGGAAAGGATTGTTTTATGGATTGTCTCTAGGATTGTTTAGTGTTATAGTAATTTATGACTCCATTTCAAGTTTTACAGATGACATCAGTCAGTACGCAATCACAACATGATGCCGGCAATGCTTCTGAGACCAACTGTGGTGTTTATTGCTTGTGCAATATCTGCCTCAGCAAAGAAGATTATGTGTAACTTATGTGGCAGAGAACAGAACCGCCACATGCTTGTTATCCAGTTATATAGGAAGGTATTGATATCCTACCAGACATTGATATAATTCAATACCTGGATGCTACACATTAATTTATTTTACAATAGTGAACATTTTATTACATGAATTACCTGCAATCAGTGGTTTGGCTCCAGACGGTTTTAGGATTTCATAACACAGAATTGGCTTTTTGCCACTCGTTTCTAAGAATTGAGGATTGGCATTAAGCTTGTTTGACATATGTGGGGTATAAGAAGTGTTACTGGTGTAAGTGTAGCAATGTATGTCAGTAAAATGCACTGACATATGAATACAAAAGAGTTTATGTACCAGGGATTTAACCCTTTAACAATGGGGGAGTAGACATAATAATCTAAATGCTATTTCACATCTTTGACTTATTTATTTAAAAAGCTTTCAGCTGTAATTATTGCGCAAAAAGCAAGAAAAGGGAATTGTTCTCTTCAAGGGGTTGTCCAGCGAAAAATATTTAAAGAGAACCTGTCACATAGTTTTTGCCCCCCTGGCTGAGGACAGAACAAGGTAGTGTCAGGCATGCTGTTTTCCAGTGCGGTATCCCTTATTCTGTAAGATGCTGTAGTTTTCATGTATTTAATGCTCAAATCTGCAGTTTTCAGCCAGAAGAGTCCTTCAGAGAGTAAGTTTTTTTCAAACCCCGCCCACCTGAGGCTAGCCCCACCCACCTCAACTGACAAACCTATTACTTTGAATAGGTAGAAACATGTGAATAACTGTCAGTGGGCGGAGCTAGCCTTTGGTGGGTGGGGCTAACACCTGCTCATGAATAAGATTTGAGGGGTAAAAGCTCTAAAACTGCTGCATCTTACAGAATAAGGGGCACAGTGCTTGGAACAGCAGGTCTGACACTAGCTTGTGCTGCCCTCAGCAAGGGGGGCACAACCTATGTGACAGATTCCCTTTAATAATGTGGGCCAACATATGAAAAAAAACAAAAAAGAACTGATACCTACCTCTCCCCTGACGCTGACGCTCTGCAGCACCCCAGACCTGCCCCTCTTCACTTCCAGGTTCTTGTCATGTCACACAAGAGAGGCTTTTGCTTCAACCACTCTCTATGTGTTTGGGGATGAAAACCTGGACGTGAAGAGGAGTGGATTCTAGGGCGCTTTAGAGCTGCAGTGGCGATGGACCAGAAGGTCAGTATCACTTCTGTTTTAGATTTTTCCTCACCCTGGCACCATTAAACCATAATTTTATTAAAGTTGACACCCCTTTAACACACATCACCTAATCATACAATGGGTAGCATTATTGTCACATTCTTTGTTTCTTAGGCCCCTTTTGCATTAGGGTTATGGCTCCAATTTGTGGTTTTCATTTGGTCACCTTGAAAATGTATTCCAATGGATACATTCGTGGTCCGGGTTATTGTGTCCGATAGAAATTTGGTAAATAGAGCAAACACAGTTCAATTTAGAATACAATTGTCCTATAGATTTGTAAAGCCACATCACAGCACCAATGCGGTATCCATCGAAGTTCAGATGAACTGGAGCCATAAACGTGATGGGAAATGGGTCCTTAAAGGCTATCAACACATTTGAGTGCATTTTTTGTTATTACATTTTTCTTTATTGTGTAAAAAAACATTTTCCCTTGGACAGTTATAAAAAATATATCTCAATTTCTCTTCTGCAGCCTGCATGTTGTCATATACAGTGCAGGTGGCTCTGTCACTTTCAGAGTGAAGTCTGTCAGAAGAGCTGCCTAGTGGCTCTGTCTCTAGACACTTTTTCCTCTACTCAATGATATTTTAACCACTTCTGACCAGATTGTTGTCCCCATTCCTGAGCAGACACAATTTAACGTTTTGTCACAGTTGGTTATTCTACTAATTTTTTCCTTGATAAATTAGGCTTTTTAATGTAATTTTTACAATAGATTAATAATATCATGGAAAACTGTAAAAAAAATTATAATATATATAAAATTATTTTAATTAGATTAATATATATGAAATGTAAATATATATATATATTTTTTTTTCCTTTTTTTCAACTTTTCTTAACAGCAGAAAAGGCACTGAAATAAGTTATGTTAAAGGGGTTTTGCCAAGAAGTGATTTCCTCACCTAACAGGCTGATACTCCCCTCTTGAGCCTTGAAAAAAGGGGCGTTTTGTTTCTGTGTTTAAAAAAACAAGTACCTCCTCTGTGATGTCATCGCTCCACCTCCCATGCACGCTCTCGAGGCTGATATTCAGTCTCTGTAGTTGAGCAAACATGTTTGGCTAAACCACAGAGGATAACTGTATTGTGCACAAGCTATACGGGTTTTGTTTTCTCCCTCTTATCTGCTCAGGAGTAAAGATAAGCTCCGAGCAGGCAGTGTTCACTGACTACAGATAGGGGGAGGGGTTGAGGCTGAGCAGGGAGCATCTGCATGTTTACTCAGATAATTACATTACAACCAGCGGATTCTCTATACAGCAGACACAGAAACAAAGCTAGTGCATATGCCCAGTAACACTGCTTTTTTCTCTCCCTCCCTTCAAAGCTCGTTCCTGTGTCCTGCCATCAGATAAGAGGTGCAAACAACGCAAGCGCAGCCAGGAGCTTGCCAGATCAGCTCCTGGTCGTAGCTAGTGTAGAAAGTCAGGAAACTAAGGGCATCTAAGTCAGGCTGCAGCTCTCAGAGGCTTCACTTTTTTTAATCACATATATTTAGAAAAGTGATTAAATACCCATTTTGGAGGATCCTAAATCAACATTAGATTGTGGTAAAACCCCTTTAATGTGTCGCTTCTTTTTTCTTTTGCGGATTTCCCCTGTAACTGGGGCTGGTATATTAGGAAATTCAGCGCGCAGCTTGGCTTCAGGGCTAATTTGGTCATGCTTAGACTCAGCAGCTCCTGCAATTACCTAGTCCTGGCGATCTCATAATTTCTGGGAACAGAAGCAGGAAGTCTTAGGGCTTTTTCAGCACTGTGTATTAAGCGATCAGTAATAAACCATACCTGCTTTCTCTCTAGAAACTCCAGCTGTTGATGACAGACAATCTCTGTGCAGCTGCAGAAACTCCATGGACACTCTGGAATGTCCTTGCAGAACTTATTATCGGCCACCCGGACAGTTATAGTCTACGAGCAGTTGGCAAGCGATTAAGCACCTTTTATGGTTAACTTTCATATGGTCATAAATCTGCTTAAAAGTTGAGGAAATACAATACAATGGTCCTCATTTATGAAAACTGTCTAATGGTAACACTAGGCATTATAGGAAGAGAGCTGAACGCTCTAGCTCCCTTTATTGGATGTAACTATCATCAGCTCAATTGTGACTCACCAAGTCTTGAAAAGCAAAAAGGATTCATGCCAAACTGGCTCATCTGCAGACAGCTGTATATGGGGATATTTGCCCCTCATCAATGCAAAGCAGAGCTGATTGGTTGGATGAGTAAGAGGCAATGAGGTGCTCTTTTTGGGGAGAGACATCATGTGTGAGGATTTAAGACTGCCTTTTGCACCTCACCAACATTTGCATATAACACTGTCTTTGTTGTCCATAGCAACCAATCAAACTCCAGCTTTCATTTTTCCACAGCAGTATACGAAATAAAAGCTAAGCTCTGATTATTTGCTATAGGCAGCAAAGACAGTCTTACGGCTAGACACTTTTCATTCATAAGGCCCTATATTTGTAGCAAAACTGCATTTAAAGGAATCCATAACCTTTACTGTATGTCCACACGGCATATGTAAAATGTTGGTCGGATTCTGTTTAAGAATCTGGGTAGTATTTTATCGTCTTTCAAATGTTTTGGGGGACGGTTCTGTCTGCAGTTTGCTGATTTGCCCGTCCCCCATAACCATTGAATTTGCATACCCTCCGCCTGAAAACCGGGCGGAAGATTGTGCATGTTCCAAGTTTTTAGGAATGCCGGCGGCTAGAATACTGAACGGATTTTCTTTTAAAGTCTACGGGGATGATTTGTTATCAGTTTTCAGACAGTTTGCGGATTTGCAAACCAATAAACCATGCCGTGTGGGCGGACACTGAAGTAGTAGCCCCAACATATTTGAAATCATGTATAAGAACTAGTGTATGCAGAAGCCAAAGGTGTTACACATGACTAAATGTTGCAGATTTGTGACAAATTGCTGTACAAATGCAGTTATTTTACAAAACTAGAACTGCTAACAAAACGTAACACTACAGGCAACATGTATGAATGGGGCTGTACCAGTTTTCTGGTGTACTTGGAACCAAAAAGAATGTATGAACAAGTGCACTCCAAACTTTGGCGCAATAAGTCTCTTTGTAATGCACCAAATACATTTTTTTAATGTACCAAAGATTTGGGGCGTTCTGGAGGCGTTGCACCACATTCGTAGAAGTAGATACATTTATGATTCTTTGAGCACCAAAACTTTGTCACCAAACAGTTAGACCACGTTAAAGGTGGTTTGTCTGAGCCAGACTTGTGGTATTGGCACTAGACTGTCTGTATGTGTGACCTGCAGAAGAACAGGTTCATACATTCTGGCGCATTCTACACTGCCTTAAAGCGATTTAGAACTGGCCTGTCAGTGCCAGAATTCATACATGTCACCCTACATGTGGTTTCATCCTTTGGACTTAAGAAGTGGAGATAATATACCAAGCAGTATTGAATATACAGTGTTTCTGCTTGTTTTGCTTTGACTATCACTACATAATGCATATCACAGCTTGGTAAACAGACTTTCTTGTAAGATTAGTCAAAACCTCTTGTGATTTTTGTTAAGGAATTGTCTCATGTATTTAAGTCTTTAGACGAGAAGTAATGGGTTTGTGTTTTATAGTTTAATCATTTTTTTTATTGATAAACACAAACATCCCTACTTTATTGCCTCAGATAGTATGGCAAGGGGTGTGTGCTTATGACCGATAAAGTAAATGGAAGTCTAATAACTTTAAAAAGCTATTACAGTCTCCTTGAAGAATACAGCCCTTCTCCCCAAAGAAGGACATGCCCTTAGAGCCTTATCTGTGTGTAAATTGTTACTGTCCTGTCACATCTAGGCCTCCAGCAGTGCAATAGAGCTACCGTTAAAGGGGTTGCCTGGGATTAGAAAATCATGGCTGCTTTGTTCCAAAAATAATGCCCTACCTGTTTTAACGGCTGGGTAGTGGATCCGCCGGACCACCGCAAGCGATGATAGTTAAGCCACGCCAGGGAACGGAATCTAAGTAGGCCCCGGTTTTCACCAGAGCCCGCCGCACAGCGGGATGGACTTGCTGCGGCGTGGGGCTACCAGGTCGTCCCCCCTGACGTGACTTGCTTGCGGTGGCGGCCGGGCTACAGCGTGGTACAGAGACGTAATCCGGAGGCGTAGTCGTGGGCAGGTAGAAGGTCAGGGCAGGCGGCAATGGTTCGTGTTCGTGAACAGGCAGGAAGGTCAGGGCAGGCGGCAGAGGTTCGGAGTCGGAAAACGTAGCAAGAGGTCTGGTACACGGTAGGGGCGAGAACACACTTAGGGAACGTTTTAGCTAAGGCACGAGGCAACATAGACTAGCAGGGACGTGACGTGGGTGCAAAACTTATATGGGGAACAGCGCCCGGCAATTACCCAATTACCGGCGCACTGTCCCTTTAAATGTACGTGAACGTGCGCACGCGCTAGGGGGAGCACACGCGCATTCCGGCCGGAAGGGGACAAGGACCGGACGGGAGCGGGGCCATTTGAGTGGATGGACGGGTTGGCGCCACGACCGGCAGTGCGGTCCGGGGGGCCCCCGTCCCCGCCGGGGACCCGCCGCGGGAACGCGGTGCGACCGCGGTCCGAACCAGGGACCGCGGCGCAACCCGTTACAGTACCCCCCCTTAGCCTCCCCACCTTTTTAGGCCGCAGAAATCTGAGGATAGGGTCCCGATTCAGGATATTGGATTCCGGCTCCCAGGATCTCTCCTCAGGTCCGAAGCCCCCCAATCCACAGGAAGAAAACGTCTCCCTCTGACCCGTTTTTCATATCTAAAATGTCCTTTACCTCGAAGATGCCAGTGGATTGGGCTACTGGGGAAGGCGTCACATTCTTCCGAGAGAACCGGTTCAGCACCAGAGGCTTAAGGAGGGACACATGAAATGCGTTGTGGATCCAGAGAGAGGAGGCAAACAGAGCTTGTATGAACAGGGTTCAACTGCCGAAGAACCTTGAAGGTCCGAGGAAGCGAGGGCCCAATTTAAGACTAGACCTTCAGGCGCACATATCTTGAAGAGAGCCAAACTTGGTCCCCCAGGAAGAAAGTCAGGGCAGGTCTTCTCCTTTTGTCGCCCTGAGACTTCATACGGGCAGTGGCCCGAAGTAGAGAATGTCGCGTCTCCTGCCAGATGGCCTTGATATCCCGAACCTGGTCGTTGAAAGCGGGCACATCCGAGTTAGGAGGCAGGGGAAGGGGGGGTTGCGGGTGGCGGCCATAGACTACAAAGAACGGGGAGACGCCGGCAGCATCCGAGTCCCGATGGTTATATGAAAATTTCGGCCCACGGGAGCACTCGGTCCAGTTGTCCTGACGTCCGGACAAAAAGTGACGCGGGTATTCTCCCAGAATCTGGTTCACCCTCTCCACCGCCCATTGACTGGGGGTAAGGGCCGATGAAAAGTCCAACTTGACTTGCAGATGGAGCACAACGCACGGGCAAAAAGGGGAAACAAATTGAACCCCGCGGTCGGAGACAATGGTGAGGCAGTCCATGAAGCCGGAAGACATGCCGGAAGAAAAGACTAGCCAATTGTGGGGCAGACGGCAGGCAGGGAGAGGCACAAAGGGGGACATCTTTGAGAACCGGTCGTCACCACCCAGTAAACCGAATTCCCAGAGGAGACTGGTAGATCCGTGAACGAAGTCCATAGCTATGTGCGTCCATGGATTTCAGGCACAGGCAGAGGATGTAAGGGGCCAGCGGGCCTGTGGCGGGGGACCTTTTTTCCGAGCACAAGTGACACAGGCGAGGGTGTATTTCCTTGACATCCTGTGCTAGAGCCCGGCCACCATAGTGCGCGAGATCAATGCCATAAGACTTCCGAGCTCCGGGATGACCAGCCACCAAGGAGCTTTTGCCCCCACTCCAGAATCTTCCTCCTGATTTGCCGGCGGCACGTACGTCTTGCCCGTAGGGATGTTTTGGAGACCTGCGGGAGCCACGTGAACCAACCGTTGGGGGGAAAATAAAGTGTTGTGACAGGGTTTCTTAAACCGACCACGTCCGGGGAAACGAGAGAGGGCATCCGCCTTGACGTTCTTCTCAGCAGGCCGGAAATGAAATATGAAAGTAAAACCCGTGAGAAAAAAGAGACCACCGGGCTTGGCGAGGGTTTAGACGTTGGGCCGTCTGAAGATACAACAAATATTTGGGGGCCGGAAAGCCGTTGAATGGATGACGAGCCCCCTCCAGCAGATGTCGCCACTCCTCTAGGGCCAACTTGATGGCCAAGAGTTCCCGGTCCCAATGGCATAGTTTCGCTCACCGGCAAAAAGGTCTTTGAGAAGAACCCACATGTGAAAAACCCTTTGCCTTTTGGAGCTTCTCGCGTGAGGACCCCCCTGCCCCCACGGAAGAGGCATCCACCTCCAAGGAGAACGGCCTCTCGAATCAGGCCGGACCAAGACAGTAGCTGTGGAGAAGCCGTCTTTTAGATCCACAAACGCCTTCTCGCCCTCGGGGGCCAGCCTCTCGGGTTTCGCATTCTTCCTAGTAAGGGCCATGATAGGGGCCACCAAGGTGGAGAAGTGGGGAATAAATTGTCGGTAATAGTTCGCGAAGCCCAGGAAGCGCTGTATTGCCCGAAGACCGACAGGACGGGGCCACTGCAGTACCGCGGAGGGGTTTTGCTGGGTCCATCTTAGGCCTTCAGCCGAGACTATGTAGCCGAGGAAAGGTAGGCTGGTCCGATGGAATAACATTTCTCCAGCTTGGCGTACATCGGTTGCTGCGCAGAAGTTGCAGAACCCTGGCGTACTTGAGCCGGTGAGTCCGAAGATCAGAGGAGAAAATCAGGATGTCATCTAGGTACCCCTATGACACAGGTGTACAAGAGATCCCGGAAGACATCATTGACGAGTTCTTGGAACACCGCTGGAGCGTTACAGAGCCCAAAGGGCATCACGAGATACTCAAAAAAGTCCATCTCGGGTATTAAACGCCGTCTTCCACTCATCCCCCTCCCGAATTCGGATGAGGTTATAGGCTCCTCGCAGATCCAACTTGGAAAACACTTTAGCCCCCTTGAGACGGTCAAAAAGCTCAGAGATCAGTGGGGGAGGGTAGCGGTTTTTTACGGTGATCTTATTTAAACCCCTGTAGTCTATACACGGAGGAGGGAACCATCCTTTTTCTGGGACGAAGAAAAAACCCCGGGTCCGGCTGGGGAGGAGGACTTACAATGAAAACCTTTTTGCAGATTCTCCCGAATGTAGGCTGACATGGCCTGAGTCTCTGGCAGGACAGCGGTAGACCCTCCCCCGGGGTGGACTGGTTCCTGGGAGGAGTCAATAGGACAAATCGTAAGGCTGATGTGGTGGCAGGGATCTGCTTCTTTCTCGGGGAGAATAACATCCCCTAAGGGCCTGGTACTCGGCCGGCAGCCTGGCAATTTGGGTTGAGAGCGGAGGCGGAGAAGTGGTAAGCACCGGGCGTGGCACCCCCAAGCAACAGTTCTGGCATTCCGGTCCCCAACGCAGGACTTCGCCTGTCTTCCAATCAGCGTAGGGGCGTGACGTTTGCAGCCAGGGAAGGGCCCCCAAGAGGATCGCCGAGGAGCACGGGACAGAAAAGTGGAACGTGATCTTCTCCTTATGCAGAGCCCCCACACGGAGGTGTCACCGGCCGGGTTATTTACGGATGGGGTCCGGAGGAGCTCCCCACTGACCGAAGATATAAGCAGCGGCTCTCCAGCCTGACTACAGGTATGGGAACCGGGTTACCAATGAGACTAAGATGAAGTTCCCTGCAGACCCCGAATCCAGAAGGCAGAACTCCGGAACGAAGAACCAGCATCAGATGTCACCTCCACTGGCATCATCAAACGTGGAAGGGGGGAAACTGCACCTAGGACGCCTCACCTAGGCTCCTAGGGGTTTAGCTTTCCCCGGGCTGGGGACGTAGCGGACACTTCTGCGGAAATGGGTCGGGGGTGGCGCAGTAGAGACATAGCTTCTTTGGTTTTGGTGACGGTTCAGCTCCTGCTCCGATAACTGGGCCCGGTCCACTTGCATGGGTTTCCCCCTCAGAGGGTTGAGGAGACAGTAATGGAGGATGCTGAAAAAACCGGGGCCAAATGAAACCGCCGACGGGGGCGTTTCAGTGTCTCTTTCCTGCGCAGCTCCTCCTTCCTCTCTGCGAACCTTACATCAATACGGTTGCTAGATAATTAGTTCACTCAGGAGGACGGGAGGTCTCTTGCTGCCAAAGCGTCTTTAACCCGGCTGGACAGGCCCTTTTTGAAAGTGGCACAGAGGGCGGCATCTTTCCACATGACTCCGAAGCCAGAGTACGGAACTGTACCCATAGTCACCCACCGAGGATCTGCCTTGATGAAGGTTCAAGAGGGCGGTCTCAGCAGAGGAAGCACGTGCCCCGGGCCCTCGAAGACGGTGCGGAATTCCTGGAGGAAGGTCGTAGATCCGCAGTCACAGGTCGTTCCTGTCCCAGAGAGGAGTTGCCCAAGCCAGGGCCTTCCCAGATAGTAGGCTCACCACGAAGGCCACCTTAGACCTCTCCAAAAGGAAACTGATCGCCCTCAGTTCTATGTGCATAGAGCACTGGGTAATGAAACCCCGGGAGAGCTTGGATCCCCGGCAAACTGATGGGTAAGGGGAGCCGAAGCTTGGGTCCCACGGTAGCCAATGGAAAAGGCTGACGTAAGACGGAGTCACCGACGGGCCGCAGGTGGAGACGTTGATGGGATGCGAGGGAGCTGACGCATCATGGCGGAGAGCTGGCCCAACTGCTGTTTGGGCCCGTTGTGCGATTTTGCGACTGCTGCAACCAAAAGTCGTAAGAACCGCGATGCTTGGCAGGGGCACCTTGGCGGGATCCATGGCTGGACTAACTGTAACGGCTGGTAGTGATCCGCCGGACCAACCGCAAGCGTGATAGTTAAGCCACGCCAGGGAACGGAATCTAAGTACCCCCGGGTTTTTACCAGAGGCCCGCCGCAAAGCGGGATGGACTGCTGCGGCGTGAGGCTACCAGGTCTCCCCCCTGAGTGACTTGCTTGCGGGTGGCGGCCAAGGTGCAGGAGGTACAGAAGCGTAGTCCGGGAATCGTAGTTGTGGGCAGGCAGAAGTCAGGGCAGGCGGCAATGGTTTGTGGTCGTGGACCCGGGAGGAAGGTCAGGGCAGGCGGCAAGGTTCGGAGTCGGGAAAACGAGCAAGAGGTCTGGTACAGGTATGGCGAGAACACACTTAGGGAACGCTTAGCTAAGGCACGAGGCAACCCTAGATCCACGGAAGTGACGTGGGTGGCAAAAATTATATAGGGACAGCGCCCGGCATCCAATTACCGGCGCACTGCCCTTTAAATGTATGAACGCGCCGCCGCCACCCAGGGGGCGCGAACGCGCATTCCGGCCGGCAGGGGACGAGGACCGGACGGGGAGCCCAGGCCAGGTGAGTGGATGGGACGGTGGGCGCCACGACCGCAGTGCGGTCCGCGGGGGCCCCCCTCCCCGCCGGGGCCCCGCCCGCGGGGGAACGCGGGTGCGACCCGGTCCAAACCACGGACCGCGGCGCAACCCTTACAGTACCCCCCCCCCCTTTGGGCCTCCCCACCTTTTTAGGCCGCAGAAATCTGAGGATGAGGTCCCGATCAGGATATTGGATTCCGGCTCCCAGGAAACTCTCCTCAGGTCCGAAGCCCCTCCAATCCACGAGGAAGAAAAGTCTCCCTCTGACCGTTTTCATATCTAAAATGCCTTTACCTCGAAGATGTCATGGATTCGGCTTTCTGGGGAAGGCGTCACATTCCTTCCCAGAGAAAACCCTTCAGCACCAGAGGCTTAAGGAGGGACACATGAAATGCTTTGGATCCGGAGAGGATGGAGGCAAACAGAGGCTTGTATGACACAGGGTTCAACTGCCGAAGAACCGTATGAAGGCCGCGGACGCAGGTGCCCAATTTTAAAGACTATGTGACCATCAGGCGCACAATCTTGAAGGAGAGCCAAACTGGACCCCAGGAAGAAACGTTCGTGGTCAGGTCCTTCACCGTTTGTCACTAGCATTGATAAGAAAGAGCAGAGTATGAAATGCAGCAGGCTATAAAATACAATAAGATTTCTTACACTACAAATAGATGAGAATGGGCATCACAATAAGCGTAAGTATCAGACACTTGGCATTAAATGGCCGATGCATACGGCTAAGAAGTAACAGGCCTGCAATAATGGACCCCACTCCAAACCGAAGCACAGCACCCCCCTAGAAAACCCCGCCTCAAGGCCCCCGACCTAACCAATGAGGTTTGACGCTAGAAACGATCGTTGATAGTCCAGCATGTACCAACTAGAAACCCCCCCCGAAATGAAGCGACACGCACAGAACTCACGCATGCGTCCGTGACAAACGTATAGATAGAATTCACCTAAAAATTATGTTAACCTCTTTGAAAATCTCTGTGATGAAAATACCCATCCATGGGGAGTGAACAAGGAGGTATGGAACAGGCAGCTGCCACTAGCGACTGGGATCAGAGACTAGATCCCAGCCATTTGATCATTGTAGTTAAGCTGATTAGTGCATATCATGTGAGTGGCCAAGATGGTTGTCCAATGGCAGCTGATGTTGGTCTAAAGAAGGAGCCTCTTTGGCAGGGCCAAAGGACAGGATGTATAGGACGTCAAAGATGGGTGCAGCAGTATATCGCGGTACGCACTACATAGTACGGATGCAATCCAAGATCAGCAAGTACAAGTCATTTAGGTGCACTAAGTATTAAAGTAAAATAAGTTTAAAAAGGTCTTTAAAATTGAAAAAAAACATTTGTTTCTCTTAATAACCTATAACCCCTGATCCCACCACCCCCAACCAAGGTAAGATTCCACTGACCAAAAAAACGCCCAACTCACACAGTACCGAAATTATTTAATTCCACATGGTAATCCTGCGCCACCCTCTACACAACCACCATAGCCCCCTAAAGGTTATAAAAAGGACCACAAACCCAAAGACCCTCCAACGGATTTCCCCCTCCCGGCGGTCACCCCCCTATCACGCACCCCGACCCCCAGATCTGCCCGTCCACCCCTCCCTAGGAGCCCCCACCACAAAAATAGTATCTGTACGCCCATTGCCCCCAGTAAGCAAACTCCACGCGCTCCCCAGAATAATGCCTGCCTTCCCACTAATAAACGCACCAACCTAGTTAAAAATCACTCTCCATAAACGCTGCCCCATCCCAAACAAACCCAATATCACACGCTTTTCGAATGACCCGCGCTCCCGCACCCCAAACCGCTCACTTCTTAAATCAATACACCAACCACCCCTACAATCCCCCCCAACCCCATGCCCACGTAGACTGCACCCCAGTGTGAGCACAAAGTTGCCGTGACTTCTGGCGGCACCCGGCCCCCAAGAAGTAGATCCACTGGGCATAATGACCCCATGGCAGTCTTTGAGAATACACTAGAGCCCCACAACATATAGCGAGCTATCAAGCATTCCCGACTTGGACTAGGGGGCTGTGTGTTGGTATTCTCAGCTGTGAATATACATATTTAGCGTGCTGCCATGTCCTAGGCTGATACCTGGTTAGAGGTACAATGCTCTAACATGAGAATGTTTTTAAGTAGTGCTGAAAGTCAAAAGAGATCTAAAAGGGAAAAAATTTGAGTCAGTAACCAAGTTTCCTGTGCTATTGAAAAGACTCAGCATGGAGTGAGCACACCACTTAAAGGGTGTTATAACAGGTGCAGAAAGTTTGTAGTATTTCCCAATGGAAGTGCTATAAAAGGCAAAGGTCGAAGTTCCACACCACCCCATTACCCACACCCAAAAACAAACCCCACCGCCAGCAGCGGTACCATTAAACGAAAAATGTCCCCACAACAATCAAAGAAACCCTTCCCCGAAATAATTTAGCCCGTTGACACCCTAAACGACCTTGTGGATAGAATACCCAAAACGTCCTAGGTCGATTGTGGGGGAATCACAGGCACTCAGGGCAGGAATGGATACGTCCAAGTAGGATCGCCTGATATCACTAAAGCAGAGTACTCGCGATCGGAGGTCGCGAGGGTGTCCAGCTAGATTAAATTACTGCAGACATCCCGCAGCGTCGGCCCAGACCCCGTATCGCTCCGGGGGGGGGGTGGGGGGGGCGTTAACCCCGTTAAATATCGCGACCATCGGTTCGCAATAACTAAGGGAGTAGAACACAGGAGGAGATCGCGTGACCTGCCCTGCGTCTCTGTCGACGGCAGCACGCGCAGGATCGGGCGATCCGTGAGCTCCTTGCCCTCGAGTACAGACAGCACGGGAGGAATAAATCCCTCGTGGGTTGATCTGTGACGTCAAACGATGCCTTGCGGCCCGAGCCCTGTGGGCATGTCCCGTCATCGTTACTGACAAGTTTCCATAGGAACCGAGTCATAGCAACAATCTATGAGTACTGGATTCCTATGAATAGGAGATCTAAAGATCTCTCATTCTAATTTCTGCAGGGAGCAAGTAAACCGCCAAAATTTAGTGACACCGTGCCCCCAAGTGACCCCCCATAAGAGACAAAACAATACTAACACAAACACGAAAAATAAAAATAAAAAAACGAACCACCGCTCCCCTTTTCCCCATTACAAACTCCAATCGCCTACCAAAAAAGAACCAAAATAAATAAAGGTACCCATATTTGGTATCGCCGCATGCGTAAACGTACCAGCCCCAATAAATTCTGTCCAAGTTAATAAACCCGAACGGTGAACGCCTAAAAAAAAAATAAATAAATCACAGAATTAATATTAATTGTTCATGAGCCCGCAGCACATGAAAGATGGAAGTAAAAAGCGATCAAAAACTCTAGAAAAGCCTAAGTTGTACCAATTAAAACGTCATTTCATCCCGCAAAAAAAAAGACCTCTATATCAGCTGCTTGTAATACAGAGAAAAAAAAAAAATGAATAGCTCTCGAGAAGAAAGCGATGACATAATAGTGTATTTACCCACTAAAAACCCTTTTCTTTTTTTTTTTAAGTGCTTACAACCTAAAAAAACTATATTAAATAGGGTATCGCCATAATCGTGAGTCGACCAAAGAGTAAAGTATACACTAAGTCATGGATACTGCACGGTTAGCCCTGTTAAAAATAAAAACACTAACTAGGTATTGCAGTATTTCCTTTCACCCAGGCCTCCAAAAAATGGATTATAAAAGCGCTCAAAAAGACTTGTCCCCCCAACAATGTATACTAATAATAAAGCGACATCCTTCATCTCGCAAAAAACAAGTCCCACACATCTCCAATGCATGATCAGAAAAAATTATTAAAAGTATTATTGCTTTCTCTAGGCAGGTTAAGACTATGGCGAAGCAAAAACGTATATTTTTCCTGGTTGAAATAAAAGTGTTATTTTTATGTATTAAAATCAGAAAACATAAAAACATATACAAATTTGGATCAGAGTAATCGTATAGACCTGCTAGAGTAAAGCTACCAATGTCAAAAATATACCTAAGTTGACCGGTGCTATCCAAGCAAAAAAAAAAAAAATCACTACAAGATAGGCATATTTAAGTTCAAAGAAAACACACAAAAACCTTAATAAAAAGAGAACATAGCATCGATAATGCACCCCATAGAAGGTACCAAATGACAAACTTCAACACATCCCCACAAAAAACAAGCCCATACACAGCTCTGCACACCTGCAAGAAAAAAAAAGTTATTATTGCTTTCAGTAATACCGACAACATAAAACACAAATTTTTATTATAGACGGATTTTCTACTGTGTAAAATGTAATAAAACAGAAAAAACATATATAATCTATTATCATGTAAATGTACCGTACCCCCAAAGTAATGTTAACACATCATTTACACTGCACGGCGAATTGCTGTAAAAATGAAACTTCAAAAACAATGACCGGAACTGCGATTTTTCCCCCCCATTTAACAATGCCCCCATGCTAAAAATAAAACAATGGAACACCTGTGTGCCTAAAATTCAGATTTACAACCCAAGGATGAGAACCCTACTGGTTGTTGAAACCAAAATGTGTGTGCGACATCAGTAATGTTATCGCCTGATCTGCTACTTTGGGTCTTTGTGCCACATGCGAGCGATGGCCCCCCCAAAAACTGCTTCCAAAAGGCCAAATAGCGCGTCCCTCCCTTATACGCCCAGCTCATGCGCCCCAAACAGTCCGTTTATTATCAACCCCATCATGTAAGGGTGTATACCGAACTTGGGAAAAAAAAGTGCTTAGACAAAGTTATAGTGGTTCTTTTTCCATTGAATCCCCTTGTAAATATGAAACATTATTAAAGCTAAAATTGCAGAATTAAATGAAAAAATGGTTCTATATAATAAATTTTCACATCCTTAAGACCAAAAACAAAATGATGTTGAAACCACCTGTATGGTTCTATATACTCAATGCACGCCCAAGATATAGGGGTGAGTTTCCTAAAATGGAGGGTCTATTTAGGGGGTGGTATTTAAAGAGTTAATATCCACCTTATAGTGTGTCCCCCAAACCTGAAAAGGCTGCCTAACAACAACTGTAATGAAAAGATACCTCCCAGAGAAAAAGTATGTGCTCCTCAATATACTGGTGCTAAAGGGTTGAGGCCAAATAATTCACTAGGCCACATAGTGGGATAACCTCTACAACATGAGTCAGACCTGGGGGCAGATATGAAATACATATTTGCATTTAAACCTAGTCACTTTTACCGTATTCCAGAGAAAATAATGGATCAAAGTATTGAAATCTGCAAAAAAAAGTGTAAATTTTGGAAATTTATCACTGGGTTTTGGAGCACACTTTGCTTTAACTTCTGTGAAATATCTAAAGGTTATCAAACTTATCCTAAAAAGTGTAAGTCAAATTAACGTTAAGGGATTCTAGTTTCATCAGATGGCCTCCTTATGGGGGTATCCTAACATGCAGGCCCCTCAAAGCCACGTCATAAGAAACTGGAGTGGTCCCTAAAAAAATGTCAATATTTCAAATTTTCTTGAAAATGTGTAACAATTAACTACTAAAATTTAAGCCCTCTAATGACGTATAGAAAAAAAAAAAAGCCATATAAAAAGAAAAATGAAGCCCACCTAAACGTGGTGCCATCTTGGAATATCTAGTATAAAAACTAAATAGAGGTGAATAATTAATCTAGTCTTTGCACTGCAGAAATTATTGTCAACATTTCACACATCGCTAAAATTATCCACATTAACATGAAAATATGTATATTATTCACAAACAAGCCAAGGATTGTAAGGATATAACAATACAAACTACACCTTCAAGCCGCAATGTGTACCAGCCCGTCACCCCCACACATGTACACCCCAGTGAATTCCCCGTTGATCCACCACGTTCTATCTCGCCCAAAACTGTCCTCCATGAGTCCCGTCACTTTCAAATAAAAGTGCTGTGTCCGGAATTCCAACAGGCTGGGTCCTTAAGTGGGTTAAAACATAGGGCCACATGTTGCCACCCTGACGAAGGTTTCACTACCCATCTATCACTAGTGTCTTGCCCCAAGCAAACCACTCGAGAGCGCCCCTCACATTTTTCCAGAGCACTAATCAGAAACAGTCAATGTAGCTGATGAGCTATATGGAATCTCATTGCGGCTGATACAGAAGTGAGTAAAATCGCCCTCTGACCCGTATAATACATCCCCCATAGGCCCCACAAGTAACATGCGTAGCACCCCAACCAACATAATAATTGGCGTTTTAACGCCCTTACCTTATAAATACCCGAGGCCAAATATCCTCAGATGGAAGTGCAGTGAAAATCCCGCGAAACATATTTGATGGGTTGTATAGCCTACGAAGAGCGCATGGCCAAATAGATAGCGCACATAGACAGGAAAGCATAATAAAATTCTAATCAATGAAATTAGGATTAAAAGTTTAAAATGACTACACAAAGACTCTGTGATACCACCCATGTTGTGTGTTTGCAACTCAGCCTCATTTACTTCAATTAGGTTGAGCTGTAATACAGCACGTAATCCTGTGCACCGGTGTGGTGCTGGTTTTAGGAGAAAGCAACCAATAAGCAAAGACAGCTCAGCAATAGAGCTACCTAAAAACATGTGTCGTCCCTAGTATGTAAATTGTTCTACTGGACAGGATATGAAAGCAGCCCAATTATAATCAAGCATAAAACCATAAAATTCAAATTCAACAGTAGCAAAAAAATACATGCAACCTCAAACTACAACTAGTACCCAAAAAACGGACCGAGACCGACGATACCCTTATCTAACCTTTTAGACAGTCGCTGGACATACAAGAAAAACAACCGCTGGCATTGATGACATCTGTCTGCAATAACTGTATATTTAGTGGACCTTTCAAAAGGTTAAGATTTCAGCATATTTGACCTATTTCTGTTGTTTAAAAAATGGTTATTATTGTCCATACAAGTTAATGAAGTAATATACGCAAATGCACAGCATACAACAAAAGCTTTCACAACCAATGGAAAATCTTATTCTCATCATATTGCCAGTTCAATTTGAATCATGGCTGAAGAGCAGAACATAAGTTGACAGGCAAATGCCACTATCGCACAGGAATTGCATGGGTACTCTGTTCAGTTTATACATTCCTGTCCCAGAGATTACAATAATCATGATCGATACAAACAACTCATACTATATAGCTACAGAACTCTATAGATCTCTCCAGATAGGCTGCCAGCACTGGTATTGCCTATAGGCCTACAGACCTGGCTTCTACTAATCCTCGTTAGAAGCCAGTAAACACGCCCCTAATTCAAAACGAAACAAAGAAAACTGGACAGATAAATGTAGTGAGACAAATCCTTAAAAGAAAGGATGCACAAGAAGGGAGTGACACAAAGCCCGAACATCAGAGCAAGAAACAAACCCATAAGCTTCAGCCTTCCATAGGCTCGTGGGCCATACTCCTTATGCACAAGGCTGTTATATGACATGTGGGCCCCCACAATTCACGTTACCCTCAAGCGGAGTCCCCTCGCAGCCTGGTACCACCTCAGGGCTTGTGACCCCAGAGACGAAGTAAAACAGGTATATCAAAACTGCCATTTGCATAGACACACGATACGAGGGATCCCACCAGGAGAAATTAAATACCTGTTTAATCTAGATCTTTAGTGCTGTAAATAATATAAAATAAATAAATTCACGAATATCGAATACAATTGTGCTGAGGGTTTACTGACGTCGTTTTAAGGGCCCGTATCAAACGGGTTTTTTTTTCATATTTTGGCATGGATTGATAAGCCAACTTGCGATGTGCCATATCTGTCTGCAATAAGGCATGGAAAACCGTTCCCAGCCCATAACGTAATCAACTCGTTCTCCACGCGCCCACAAGGTCGTACCGACACCGTACCCACGCCCGGCAATGGTCGCACAACCCACGCCGGGGGTCGTGCTTCCTCTTATGACCAGTCTCTCCAACACGATCCGGCGGGAACCGCCGCCGGACAAGTAATTTCAATGGGGCAGAGCTAGCCTCGCCCGCCTGCCCCGACCCCTTATTGCAAGCCTAATTGCATGAGCGCAATCCGTCCCGCAATTATGTTCATATGTCTAAGCCGTGTTAACCGCCCACTGGGCACTGCCCAGACTCATCATAACAACGGAATAAGGAGACCTGGCACAAATATCCAAGACGGCCCGCCCTATCTATCCCCACTACACGTCCCCGTACTCCCCCTCCAGCCCCCCCCGCAGCACCATGGTGAGATCCCCCAATAACAGCCCTACCCCCCCAACCGCCAAAGGCCACGCTAACCCCACACGCCCCTGAAGCCAGGCAACAACTTACAAACACATAAAAAAGTAAGTTCAAACTTACAGAACCTATCTTGTTCATAACCCAGGGACTGCGTGTATAGATCTGCTTCTGGATCTCCTCTTCTTCATGCAAGTGTCAAAGTTTCAGGCTGATTAGGATAAGGTTCAGATAAACAGTCGCAAAATGCTTAACATTTAGTACTAGTTGGGAAAGCCAAGACCATGAAGTGCCATCACATACTAGTCCAGTGATCATATGATGGACTCTTGGGATCACCCTGCTTGCCAACTTTTCTTTGGCCATCGAAGAAAGAGGATCATACTGGATAGAGGTACTGTTACACATTGCTTTTGGGCCAATACATATAACTTGTTAATGTAGTTTAATAAGAAAAAGAAATGCAAGACAGCTCACCATTTTCTTGCAGGTTGCACAGGTCCTGTTCTATAGAAACGTGTGAATAGCTCCAAAATTATATGGATCCTGCAAGCACTTCTTTGACAAAATACAAACTTTATTTGGAAAAGGCATAAAAATATATAATTCTAATCCAAATAAAGTTTCTATTTTATTGAAAAAGTGGCTGCTGGTTCCACATTTTCATTTTGGAGCTCACTATTTTACTAGTAGGGTTTGTTTTGAAAAGAATGTAAAATGATGAAGTTTGATCAATGGAGGCCTAAGCAACTGAACCATAAAGGTACTGTACATAGGTAGTTGCTTAAGTAGCACTTCTTAACAATATACCATACTAGGATAAATGCTCAGTTTGAGACTGCTGGCAAAAAAATTTCTACAAAAGGTTTCACTGACCAGCTAGTAGATTGGCGTTAAAGGTTTTCTCACTGCAGTGATTAGCTTTCAGTGTGTAGGGAATGATAAATCAAGACTTTGCTCTTTATATTCCTCTTTTGATATTACCCTGGTCAAGATGAGAGAGATTTTTTCTGCTCTGAGTGCACACAAGTGTATCTAGGTTACAGTCCATATCTCCCTTCCTGATTAGACAGAGAGCAGGGAATTACGTCATCATGATTGGACAGAGCAGAGTTTTTATCTCTAACAAGATTAGACTGCTTGCCTTTGATAAGCACTTGTTTTCACTGCTTGGAGATCTGTAGTGTTGTTTACTTACAGACTAAATCTCCTGCATTTATATCTCTGTAATGCTTAACTGGTTATAGTGGAGCTAAATTTGCTAATCACTGCTTGACGAGACAGTTTGAGTCTTAAGCTGCATGATGAGAAAATCCCTTTAAAATATTGTGTGTGAATAAACATAACTGGGAAGTCTGAATTCTAGAGCAGACTATTAGAGGTTGCAAAAACCATGTTCTGGGTGAAATTGGGGGCAATTTATACAGGGATTTATGCCAATAGTCTGGTGTAGAATAGATACACATTTTTTGCAAGCCTCATTTGTTCAAAATTTGTGATCAGAAAAGTGGTCAGAATTTAGCAAAAGGGGCATGGTCTCACAGAGCCCAACACATTTACTATAATTTATGCCAGCGAGTGAAATAATTACTAGCTGAAGTCTTCTCTAGGTCATAGGGTGATGTAGATTTCTCTTTCAGGCACACAGATATTGAAAGATTTTCCCAAATTAAGTCTTACGATAGTTGGCACGTATTACTCTTGTGCACTTTTCATTAAAACTGGTTTAATTAACACCAAATTTCCCACATTGTACTATTTTTATGAAGTCAGCACACAGTAGTGAAGATTTAATATAATATTTTCACCTAAAATTTGTCATCAAATGTTGCACGTTTTACACCTTTTTGGTTTTGTTTTAGAAATTTTTGTGCCTTATCCAACAAAATGATACAGCTAAAACGGGTCATGTCTTCTCAGTGAGGGGTTGGGCATAAAAAGTAACTGTAAATTGAGGTGAAAAGTAAAACAACTAATAGTTGGTATGAAAAAAAAAAGCAGGGGTAATATTTAAAACAAATGTATTAACTGCTCAGGGCCCATGCCACCATATCTATCTATCTATCTATCTATCTATCTATCTATCTATCTATCTATCTATCTATCTATCTATCTATCTATCTATACATACATACATACATACAAATACAGTGGGAAAAAAAGTATTTAGTCAGCCACCAATTGTTCAAGTTCTCCCACTTAAAAAGATGAGAGAGGCCTGTAATTGACATTATAGGTAGTCCTCAACTATAAGAGACCAAATGAGAAAACAAATCCTAAAAAATAACATTGTCTGATTTGGAAAGAATTTATTTGCAAACTATGGTGGAAAATAAGTTTTTGGTCGATAACAAAAGTTCATCTCAATACTTTGTTCTACATCCTTCGTTGGCAATAACAGAGGTCAAACATTTTCTGTATGTCTTCACAACGTTAGCACACATTGTTGCTGGTATGTTGGCCCATTCCTCCATGAAGATCTCCTCTAGAGCTTGTTTTGGGGTTGTCGCTGGGCAACACAGAATTTCAACTCCCTCTAAAGGTTTTCTATGGGGTTGAGATCTGGAGACTGGCTAGGCCACTCCAAGACCTTGAAATGCTTCTTGCGAAGGCTCCTTTGTTGCCCTGGCGGTGTGCTTGGGATCATTGTCATGTTGAAAGGCCCAGCCACGTTTCATCTTCAATGCCCTTACTGATGGAAGGAGGTTTGCACTCAAAATCTCACGATACATGGCCCCACTCATTCTTTCATGTTCACGGATCAGTCGTCCTGGTCTCTTTGCAGAGAAACAGCCCCAAAGCAAGATGTTGCCACCCCCATGTTTCACAGTATGTATGGTGTTCTTTGGATGCAACTCAGCATTCTCTCTCCTCCAACATGACGACAAACAGTTCTACTTTGGTTTCATCTGACGCTATGACATTCTCCCAATACTCTTCTGGTCATCCAAATTCTCTCTAGCAAACTTCAGACAGGCCCGGGCATGTACTGGCTTAAGCAGGGGGACACATCTGGCACTGCAAGATATGAATCCCTGGCGGCGTAGTGTGTTACTGATGGTAGCCTTTGTTATGTTGGTCCCAGATCTCTGCAGGTCATTACCTAGGTCCCCCTATGTGGTTCTGGGATTTTTTGCTCATTATTCCTGTGATCATTTTGACCTCACGGGGTGAGATATTGTGTGGAGCCCCAGATCAAGGGAGATTATCAGTGGTTTTGTATGTCTTCCGTTTTCTAATTATTGCTCCCACAGTTGATTTCTTCTCACCAAGCTGCTTGCCTATTGCAGATTCAGTCCTCCCAGCCTGGTGCAGGGCTACAATTTTTGTTTCTGGTGTCCTTCGACAGCTCTTTGGTCTTCAACATAGTGGAGTTAGGAGTGTGACAGTTTGAGGTTATGTACAGGTGTCTTTTACACAGAAAAGTTCAAACAAGTTCCATTACTACAGGTAATGAGTGTAGGACAGAGGAGGCTCTTAAAGAAGAAGTAACATGTCTGTGAGAGACAGAAATCTTGCTTGTTTGTAGGTGACCAAATACTTACTTTCCCCCATAATTTTCAATTAAATTCTTTCCAAATTAGACAATGCAATTTTCTGTATTTGTGAACAGGTTCATAAATCAGGCGTATTCTAGCCTATTATTACACAAATGAATTTGGCGTGTAAACGCCAAATTTCATACATGCCGCCCTAAATTTAAATATACCCCATTTAAGCCCATTTACAATCATTAATAATTTACTCGGATTCTAGGTGCGTAACCAATTAAATGTCATAGTAAATATGACCGCAGGATCTAAATGATTAAAAAATGGTTCTCTGGTCTGTTGTGGCTCCAAGCACCCCCCTACTTCTGCGATGCAATCAAGGGATGCAAAATGATTGTTATAGCAGCAGAGGGCTTAAGGAAGATCTCCGTGACTGCCATCTTAATACTTCTATGATAACTTGCCTAAAGCAGGGTGCAAAAGAAGAGACATATTAGAATTATTGTACTATTGTTTGCCAGAATAGTTTTCAAATTATTATGCCCTTTAGTGGTCAAGTACCCTATGAGAACTTAAATGGAACCTATCACATAGATTATGCCACACTTGATGAGGACAGCACAAACTAGTGACAGACATACTGTTTCCAGCACTGTGTCCCTTATTCTGTAACATACAGTAGTTTCAGAGTACTTAATGCTCAAATCTAGCAGTCTGCAGCCTGTTCTGACAGAGGCGAATCCAGCTTATTCATGAGCAGGCATAAGCAAGCCTAGCCATCTGCTGTTTATTCATAGATTTTTACCTGTTCAAAGTAATGTTGAATCAGCTGTGAGTGGGCAGGGGTAAGTGGAGCTAACACCTGCTCATGAATAACCTGGACTCCTCTCAGGCAGAGCAGGTCACAAACTGCTATATTTGAGCATTAAATGCTCTGAAACTGCTGCTTCTTATAGAATAAGGGACACAGCGCTGTAAACAGCATGTCTGTCACTAGCTTGTGCTGTCCTCAGCAAGGGGGGCATAATCTATGTGACAGGTTCCCTTTAAAGTACAATTTAAAAAATGTTTTGAAAATATAAAAACAAGTATTAGAAACTCAAAAAAAACTTTGTTTGCCATTTTAACAAGTAATAAGAATCAGCGTGAGGTAAAAAAATTTTTGATATATCCCTGTCCCTAAGAGGTCCTGATATGAGATTAAATGTTAATGCTGCTCTTAAAGAATAAGGGACCAGTGCTGTAACAGCATGTTGCACTATTGTGCTGTCCTCAGCAAGGGGGGAAACCTATGTGACAAGTTCCCTTTAAAGTACAATTTAAAAATTTTTTGGAAAATATAAAAACAAGTATTAGAAACTCAAAAAAAACTTTGTTTGCCATTTTAACAAATAGAATAAAATCGTAAAAAATTATTGATATTCCCATGCCCATAATGGTCTGATCGATTAAAATTTAATATTATTAATCCAATATGGTGAACAGAAAAAAAAACATTGTCAACATGCGCTTTTTTGGTTACTTTGCCTCAAAACATTGCACGTTACTCAAAATAGTACCAATTAAAAATTACACTTCAGCTCAGAATGACTTCCCACATAGGTCTATAGACTGACAAAAAAGTAATTGGTCACAGAAAATGTCGATACAAGGCAATTTAAAAACTACATTTCTTTTTAAAGTAGCAAATCATGAAAAAACAAAGCTTAATTGGTATTGCTAGAATCAAGCTGTAGAATAAAGATGAGGTGTCATTTAGGCTATGTCTGTACCGCATGGAAAAACGATCAGATTTTTGGCAATTTTCGGATTCTAAAACCATTGAAAATCTGATTGTTTTGCATGCCCATAGACTGTAGGAGAAAAAAAGACCTGTAGTCTACGCAAGTCATTTTTTTCCTGATTGTTTTCTGGCGCCGGCGGTTTTAGGAACATTTTGTAAAAATCACCAGCGCTTGGCATCTTTCTGTAGGTTTCCCGTACATTCAATTGTACTGCCAATGGGAAAGAAGCTAAAAACAACCGTGGTTTTTGTGCAAAACATGACAAACACCATGGTCGTGCATCGGACAAAAAGCCGTCGTCTTTCCGACAGTTTTTGTCCTATGCTGTGTGCCGTAACCTTATACATTGAACATTATAACAACGAGAACCTACCAAAATGGCATAACTTTTTTTCACCACAAGGGACTGTCCAAGATTAGAAAAACATGGCTGCTTCATTTAAAAAACAGCACAACCTATGTCACGGAAAGAACCATGTATTGCATGGCTAGGTGTAATAAGAGTAGAAAAATGGAAGCTGGGTAGGCATTCATCAGGCCTTCGGCTGTCATGACAACTGATCGGGGACAAGAAGAGTATGCGGCACCGTTCCTCAATCCTTTAGATGCAGTGGATGTGTTTGCCGCAGAATCCGGGTTAAAAGGCCAGGATAAGAGTTATCTCTGATCCTGGCTTTTAGTAGCAGGTTCCAGCTGTAATTAGCTGTTACCCGCTGCATATGGAGTGGGCTCAGCGAGCGAGAAAGCTCCATACTCCCGAAACGACTTCATAACGTACAGTTATGTCATGTGTCATTAAGGGGTTAAAGAATGGGGTCAGGTGGAAAATATAAGCTCTTTGAAGTGTCCCATTCTATTTCTTAGTCTGTAAAGATAAATGTGTAATAAATCATTTGGAATTCATTAATGGGATTTTGTTTCTTGGATTGGATTGAAATTTATTTTTTTCTTTAAAGTCCTTAAATAATCTTGTCTTTAGCTGAACAGCTTGGCAGTCAAACTTAAAATGATGTAAGGATGTTAAATTTTGAGAATTACAAACTGTCTAATAGATCCAAGCAAGGGTGGACATAGACAGCTGAGGGCCCCTATGCAAGACAGTATATGGGCATGTTGATCTCTAATGTGTCATCTTTGAAAATCACTTTCTGCTTCCTTAGCAATCCACCAGTAATGGCCATGAAAATTATTAGCTCATGCAATTAACTGCAGTCTAGTATACAATAGAAGGCCCCTGTTAGCTACTAGGCTACTAGGCACCTATGGTATGTCTGCCACTGTTTCCAGGCAACATAGTAATTGTGTAGAAAATAAAAGTATCTGGCAACCAGCAGAGCTTACTATAGAGAGAGCTTCACAACGTAAGCACGGTTTTTAGGTAATGCTAGCTCTATAATAACGGCAAATGGATCATGTTACAATGCAACTGCAAGAATGGAGAGCTGGCTGTCAGCAGCAACTGGGCTCTGCACTAAGAAGAAAATGACAGAATATTACCATCCCTGCCTTCTTGATTGTTGTACATGCAGCACTCTATTTCTCCTATATATAAATGTTCTTGATAGAAAAGTGACACTATTATGAAAAACAAATTTTACTTTTTTTTACTATTTTTCCTCAGATTATTGAAACAAGGGAAAAATCTAAGTTAAAAATTACATAAAAATAAAGCTTAACATATCCCAGAATAGTTATAGAAACTGTCACGGTTGGAGGTAGTGGATCCTCTGGACCACCGCAAGTGATAGCGTAAGCCACGCCAGGGAGCGGACTCTAAGTAGGTCCCGGTTTTCACCAGAGCCCACCACAAAGCGGGATGGACTTGCTGCGGCAGGAGTCTACCAGGTCGCTACCCCTGACGTGACTTGCTTGCGGAGGCGGCCGAGGTGTAGCATGGCACAAAATCGGAAGGCAGACTCGTAGTCGGGGACAGGCAGGTTGGTCAGGGCAGGCGGCAAGGTTCGTGGTCGTGGACAGGCATTAAGGTCAGGGCAGGCGGCAAGATTCGTGGTCGAGGGACGGAGGCAAACGGTATGGTACACGGTAATCAGAACAAGGCTTCAGGAACGCTTTCTCAATAGGCAATGGGCACTAAAGATCCGGCAAGGGCATCAGGAAGAGGCAGGCCTAAATAAGGGCAGCGGCCGGCAATACCCAATTACCGGTGCGCTGGCCCCTTAAATTTAACAGAACCGGGAGACAGGAGCAGCAGCGGGAGCGTGGACAGGTAAGGGAGCCGGGACTCGGCCGGCAGGACAATTGCGTGTCCGCTGCCCGACATGTGAGCAGCCGCACCGCTAAACTGGGGGGCACGGGTGCGCCTGTTACCCGGGTTGAGGGTCGCAGGGGCACCAGTGACAGATTAACTCTGAGAGTGTGAGATATCACTATAGTGCTTCAACCCGGCGTACTTAAGAAAATGAAAATGTGCCTGATCAGAAAGAGAGGGGGAGGGTAAACAGCCCAGTTAGGAACTGGTTAATAATCATATTTTGATTCCCCTAAATTAATTTAATTAAAAAATATTTTTAAATTCAGCTATAAGGGTATGTTCACTTTTGCCGGATATACTCGGGTTTCGCATGTCGAAAATTTGCAGTGTATACTTTAGCAAAGTGAATAAAATTTGAGAAATAAATCTCTCTGGAGCATATTTTAAATTTGTAGCATGCCATTTAATTATGTAAACATGGCAGTTTTTTGTAGATGTTCATCATTTAACTCAGTAAGGAATACAATATTCTTAATTGTCTGTGCAAAATTCTGCTACATTTCGTGTCCCCCAAAAAATTACATAAACGTGATAGAAAACTTACACTCTAAAATGGCACCAATACAAACTATACTTCAGATGGAAAAAAATGGGCCCTCACTGAGGTCCATAGATAGAAAAAGAGAAAAAGTTAAAGATTGCAGAAAAAGGCGCTACAATGCATATAAGAAGGAAAAGGCAACGTGTCTGTTATGATTGTGCCTGACACACCCCCGGCTTTTGGCTCTGGTTTGCCAGCCACGGAGTTGCGGCGAAAAACCCTGGTTTCTGACATAACACCTTACATTTGTATTTTCTAGTGTGAACTTGGTCTTCCTCCCTGCACTCTTGAATTTATTTCCTGGCCAACGCCCGTGGTCAGGAATCTTCCAGCACTCCACTGGTTAAGCTTGCTCCTTGTTTGTTTCTGTATATTGACAGCCCTTTGCTCCTATCAGGTCTTCTGTTACTTCCAAACATTACCTTCATCCTTTTGGTTCTGGCAGGTATTTAAGGGCTGTTATACCTCTTCCCCTTGCCTGCTATAGGTTTTTGCTCCATGTAGTACGCCCGGTTTTTGCCTGCTGCTCTCTGTTGTTACCTGACCTTTGGCTTTGCTTCTGACTTTTCTTCTGCCTCCTGTATCTTTACTGCGTCTCCCGGCTGTTACCTGACCTTTGGCTTGCACTCCGTTTATCCCTTGTCTCACGTTTTTGTTCTCCGCTGCCATTTCAGTTACCGACTTTGGACCGCCTGACTACGTGTATTTGTTCAGTGTTTGTTTGTCCTTGTCTGTATTACACCTTGATTAGTGCAGCCATCAGTCTTCTGGTTGGGGCCGGCATATTAAGTCGGGTTCCAAAAGGCAGGGACAGGGGCTGGGACCAGTGTCAGGGCCTCACTTGTCTGTGTCTTGTTGTGTGTCCCTGATCGGTCCCTTACAATGTCTCTTACACCACACAAACCCCACAAAAATGGTGCATTTTTTCAGGTTCAGTCCCATAAATAATATATTTTTTTGGTTTCTGAGTATGTTGCATGGCTAATATAAGATAAATAAGTAAGATTGAGAAGAACATCTTGCTCTCCTCCCCTTCCCCCCAAAAAGCGCTAATAAGTCGTAAATTGAAAAAATAAAAAGTTATGGCTCTTGAAGTAAATAGAAATCGTGGTGGCAAGAAGAGGACAAGTTAACTAAATAATCGCAATAGGTTGAAAAAAATCTACTAATACAGTATAAATTTGTACATTTACTGGTGCATCGTCTAGCATTATGATAGTGTGTAGCAGCTTGCTGTTTATTTCCCAGGAGTTGAATGACTGAACTTATTTTTATGCCTGCTATGAGCAGTTGTAAATTTACACCTTTTTTAACCTTTGCCATAAACTCCTGTGAGATGCAGCAAGTTTTCATTGTTTTAATTTTCATTTTTTTTCTTCTTTGTCTTCCAAGAGTCATAAGTTTAATAATATACCATGCAATTAATAATGTACTGAAAAACCAAGAAAAAAATATTTTTAGAGTACTTTTAGGGCATAGAAAAAAAGCAAATCTGGCAATTTGGAAAGGTTTAGTTTTTATGGCATTTTATGTGTGGTAAATATGGCATGCTAACGCTGTTCCGCAGGTCAGTGAGATTAAAGCAATACTAAATTTATGTAATTATTTCAATATGATTGACTAGTTTTAAAAATTAAAAAAATCTCCATATTCTGTATTTTTCATTTTTTCTGTCAACAGAGCTATGTAAGGGCTTATGTTTGTGAGCAAATAGTTTTTATTGGCACATTTTGACATTTTTATCACGTTCTACTTCATTTTGTAAAAGATGGGGGTGACCAGAAAAATACTGTGCTAGCATGGCATTTACACTTCTCACACAAAGTTAGGGATATTTGGCTTGTGGTTGAAATTTCGGGATGTACATAACATTTCTGTAATTTTCTTAAACAAACTAAATGAGTCCATCTCTTAACTTTAGAATGCACATGTCCAACTGTTCAAGGTTTCAGTACTTTTTGCATAGCTTGCTGATCTCTAACAAGGGTTGTTTCACTACATTGATTCATCTTACCTCAGTCCTGTTTTCTTGGTTTCACTTTGAATTCAGGGGCCTGTTTACTGGCTTCTAAATAGCTGCAGTAGAACCAGGTCTGTAGCTATAGCAACCAGTGCTGGCAGCCTATCATGAGAGTTTGAACAGGTCTGTAGTTATAGCGACCTGAGGAGCTGATGCAACCCATGCAAGAGAGGATATCTCAAAATAGGTAGGACACTATTAATGGATATATATTGTAAAGTGACTTGTTTTTGCAAGATCTTTAACATTAAAAACAATCCTTATATTGAGAGAACGCCTTTAGTGGCAAAATTCGCAACAGATGTTTGATCCCTGAATCGCCCAATAAATTCAACTGATCAATTTGAATTGGGATTTAAACAGTCCTCCTCATCTTGCTTCAAGCAGGATGTGCTCAGATGGAATTTAACCACTAGCTTAGAGTGTCACAGTGTCATCAGAAGCTTGAAACAGAGAGACTGGAAGAGTCAGAGAAAGGCAAAGAAGGGGAGTCTTTTGATTACATCACACACTGCTTCATTGTAAACAATGCCCTGCGTTAGAGAGGTGAGAGGCAAACAAGTGTCATGTCAGATCATTCACAACCTTTTTCATCAGTGTTATCTACGTGCTGGACGACCAGCAAGGGTAGCTGACCACATCATGAGATACAGGCATCATTGTTTTGCATGGGTCAGAGAGCATCTACGCTGGATGAGGGACCAGCGGTCCTCAGTGCTGTTCAGTGATGAAAGTCGAGTCACTTTGAGCAGAAATTATCGCTGCCAATGATGCTGGAGATGTCAAGGAGAGCTCTATGCATCAGCCAGGTCGGGTTCCTTACAGTATGATGTATCACTATGTGGACAGCTCTCTAAAACTACCTGCTTCTGAGCAGAGAGAGTCCACTGTACAGGGGAGAGCCGGTAAGTCTGTAGCATGGGCACACTGGGAAGTTCTGTGCTGCTATCTTCATGCTGGGTGCTATTACATTAGCAGCAGTGTAATATGGCTGCCTGTGTGCTATGGAGGAAGAGGCTGGAAGCAACGGGTAAGCCTTGTCAACCATATGTGTTCAGTCAACTGTGCCTGTTGCAGTGTATGTACTGTGAGAGACTCAGATTAACCCTGTACAAACATCATGGTCCTCAGCTCCCCCTGCACAGTTGGTATCTCCCAGAGAAGGAATCATACCAGACTGTGACCTTTGCCTGACAAAATTAAAGTAAAACCCGTTTCCCTGTAGTACTCAGGGAAATCCTCGGATTTGCTAATGACATGTATTTGAGGAAAGTCTTAATTTAATCTACTATATATTTTTATGTGTTTATATGTTGTTGATAGGTGCTCTTTAAAATTCTCCTAAAACTAACAGTTAAAAGGGTTGTCTCACTACATCGATTCATCTTTCCTCAGTCCTATTTTCTCGGTTTCGTTTTTGAATAAAGGGGAATTTGCTGTCTTTACTGGCCTGCAGTTATTTGCTGCTGAGGACAACAGATTTGAACTTTAAGCAACCACCGGGCAGCTTATCAAGGATCGAACGGGTCTGTAGCTATCAACCTGAGGAGCTGATGCAACCCATACAAGAGGAGATATCTTCCTCAACCCTGATACTACAAAAATGCTGCTCCATGTCCTCGTCATCTCCCACCTAGACTACTGCAACATCCTTCTCGGGCCTCCCCATCTATACTCTTGTCCCCTTAAATCCATCCTCAACTTGTGCCCATTTACCACCTATCCCTTTGCTCCTTTCTTCCTCCCCTCCTTCCAACCCTTCAGGCTACCCTTTTTGTCCCAAAAATTTCACTTCAAATTTTGCTAACCATGACCTACAAGGCTCCCAAAAACCTCTCTCCTCCCATACATCTCTGCCTAACCCCAGATTTTTTCCCTCCCGCAGTCTCCGCCCTACGGGCCCTTTCTTCTTTGCTCTCCTCTATCACCCTCCCAAAACCGTCTCCAAGACTTCCTCGTGCTTCCCCCACACTCGGGAGCTAAATCCCCCAAACATCAACTTTTTTTCCTATTTAAACCACTTCAAAAGCAACCCTAAAACCATTTTTTTAGGTAGCCTATAAACTATAGTACCCCTTTGTCACTAAAAACCCCCACAAACATGTTGCTCCCCCCTTCTGCCCTTCCCCCCCCTTCCTTGAAATTTGTAAGTCTTCGCGGAGGGTTTTCTCTTTCCCCTGTCCCCAGTTGATTTCACAACTGTAAAGGAAAATTTTTTTGACTTATTTAGTTTGAACCCTCTTGAATGTAAACGCCCTGGAAAAATGGCCTCTAAAAAAATAAAAAATTTTAAATTAAAAATAATAATAAAAAAGATTATACTAGGAATAGTAGAACACTTTTTAATGGACCAATTGCAAAGTGACTAATTTTTGCAAGATCTTTAACACAAAAACCAATCCTTGTAGAGAGACAACCCCTTTAAGAGCCAAACAAAACTTTCTCAGTCGGTTTCTTACTTCTTCCCTTGTAATTTTGTTTAGACACTTTGGGCGACATGTATGAATCTTGCCACGTGGGGAAGGCGAAAAGTTTTCCGGCAAAATTTGCCCCTGATTTATGCGGGGGGCCCGAGGTGGTCTACATCCATGTAAAGCCCCCCGCCCACCTCGTCGTTGTGGGGGCGCAGTGCGGGACCGGGCGCAGTGCGGGGACTGCGCCAAAAATTTCCCCCCGACGTAGTCGATCATACATGCTTGTAAACCCCGCCGTGCCTCCCCATGTGTGGGCGCAGTGCGGGGGAAGGCGCAGTGCGGGGTGCGCCTAAGTTTCACCGTCAAGAGGTGTGCTCATACATCGGGGGAAAATTTTCACCGCCCCTCGTAGTGTGTGGGGGGCGCTGGTGGGACTTGGGGCCTGCGGGACTGCGCCTAAATGTTTCCGATTCGAGAAGGGTGGAAAACGCGAAAAATCATTAAAGTTTCCGGGGGCATGGAGTATAAATCAAAAAATCCCCTTTTATAAAGCGTAAAACATTCTCGAAAAAGAGCCAACCCACTAAAAAAATAATATAAATAAAACCCACTTTCCAAAATCTAGAACGGCGTACTCGGGAATTTGGATATAGAGAATTGCCGGGGAAATACATAATTCAAATTCTGTAAGCTCTTCTCATTGTCGGCAGAAACCACCAACAAATGGAGCGACAGTGAACCTTTAAAACCTATGGAGAAGTATTACCAATCAAATGAAAAGGCGGGGAACAGTTCAAAAATAGAAAAAAATGCAGGGAAAGAGTGATTGGTTGAGCTAGCGGGGGCTTGGGCAATCCTGGCCAAATAAAATGGAGCGACAGGACCCTTTAAAAAAACCTAGGGAAAAATTGACCAATCAAATTCAAAGGGGGACTTCAAAAACACAGTAAAAAGCAGAAAAGAGTGATTGGTTGAACTAAGCGGGGGGTTTCTATCCCGCCATCAGAGCGCGGCTACTTTCTCCCTTGTATCATGGAAGAGGGGGACTGAAATCTAGGCAGGAGGCAAGAGTATAGAAATAAATGTTTTTTTTTAAAGTGTAAAATTTTATCTAAAAAAGAGCTGAAACCTTTTAAAACAAAATAAATAAAAAACCCAACAACGGTTTGCCAGAACCAAACACTACATCTGGAATTGGATATTTAAATTGCCGGGAAATACGTAATTCAAATTCTTTAATCTTCTCATTGGTCCAGAAAACCAACCAAACAAAATAGACGCAGTGACCCTTTTAAAAACTATGGAGAATTGGACCAAACAAATAAAAGGCGGGACAGTTCAAAATACAGTAAAAAGGGAGAAAAGAGTGATTTGGTTTAGCCCAGGGGGCAGTTATGAATCCACCAATCAGATTTTTGTTGTTATTTTGAAGGGGAAAGAAGGGCGCCCATAGAAGGGGCCCTAAAAGTTTACTGTCTAGGGAAAATTTCTAGTACTTTATGTTGGGGGAAAGGGGCCGTCCAGCTTAGCCAAACAGGGCTGAGCACCTTCCTAAGGTTTTATGGGGAAAAGAAAACAGAGTGGCTCTGTTTGGATTGGTAAGTTAAAAAGGGACGGTTTTTTTGACCAAAGGAGAGCGAGCGAGCCCTTAGGTTTTTTTAATGCAAATTTAAAAAAAATGTACGTGCCCAAAAAAATGATAAGACTTCCAAGTTTAGTCCGATTCCATATAAAATGATCAAAAAAAATGGGGGGAATGAAAAAAAATTAATTAAAAAATTATTTTTATTTCTTTTTTTCGTTAACCCAAGTTTAAAAGTAGGGGTTTAAAACGAAAAAAAAGAAATAAAAAAAATTTATTTGAATTAATATTTTTTTTTTGTTACCCCTTTTTTTTAATTTTTTTTACAAACGCACAAAATTCAGGGGGTTTATTATTTTATTTCGGGGACGTACAGTTTTTTTTCCAGATTGATTAAAAAACCCATAAGAGCCGCGCTTTGCCATTGGTCCCCAAAAACCGCGCCCCTTTTAACTTAGCCAATCCCCAAACAGGCATTTCTTTTCCCCTAGAATCTATGAAGGTAGCTCAGCCGTGATTGGCTAAGCAGGACGAGCCCCCCCTTTCCCCCCAACCAATCAGTCTAGAATATTTCCCATAACATAATAACTTTTTGGGGGCCCTTTTACGCGCCCTTCTTTCTCCCTTTAAAAAGATGCACACATCTGATTGGGGGATTTTATATCTGCCCCTGGGCTAAAAAATCACTCTTTTCTGCCCTTTTTTTCTGTTTTTTGAAATTCCCCCTTTTCATTTGCTTTGGGCCATATTCCCATATGTTATAATGGGTCATGTTGCTCCTATTTTGTTTTGGTTTGGTTTCTGCCGACCAAGGGTCAGTATTGGGGCCCTATCCCCTTTAACATTTTCATAATGATCTTACACAGGGAATACAATGAATACGATCTTTGAGACGATACAGCTCTGTAAAGTAATCAACAAATAGAGGAAATAGTTATTTACAAAGGGGTCTGGGTAAGTTGGGGGCCGGCAGGGAAATGGCAGATGAGGTTTAACACTGATAAATGCAAGGTTATGCACATGGGAAGAGAAATCCATTACATGATTACATGTTAAATGGAAAAACACTGGGTAAAAGTGACATGGAGAAGGACTTGGGAATCCTGGTGGACAGTAAACTTAATTGTACAGCCAGTGTCAGGCAGCAGCAGCCAAAGCAAATAGGATCATGGGGTGCATTAAAAGGGGCATAGATGCACATGATGAGAACATTATTCTCCCATTATACAAGTCACTGGTTAGACCACACATGGAATATTGTGTACAGTTTTGGGCACCAGTGCACAGGACAGACATTGTAGAGCTTGAACAGGTACAAAAGGCGGCAACAAAAATAATAAAAGGACTGGGTGGACTACAGTACACAGAAAGATTGGCAAGATTAGGGTTATTTAGTTTAGAGAAAAGAAGGCTTCGGGGGACATAATAAATATGTTTAAATACATCAAAGGTCAATATAGAGATCTCTCCCAAGATTTATTTATTACACAGGGCTGTATCTAGAACAAGGGGGCATCCTTTACGTCTTGAGGAACGAAAGTTTCTACATAAACATAGAAAGGGATTCTTTACTGTAAGAGCAGTGAGACTATGGAATTCTCTGCCAGAGGGACTGGTCATGGTGAATTCAATAACAGAGTTCAAAAAGGGTTTGGATGCATTTCTGGAGCGTAATAATATAACAAGTTATAGTGACTAGGATTCAGGAGAGGGGTCATTGATCCAGGGATTTTTTCTGATTGCCAGATTGGAGTCAGGAAGGAATTTTTCCCTAAAATGAGGACAATTGGCTTCTACCTCATTGGGGGTTTTTGCCTTCCTCTGGATCAACACCTTAGCACAACAGGCTGAACTAGATGGACGACTTGTCTTTTTTTAGCCTTACAAACTATGAAACTATGAAACTATGAATGAGAATAGCTTACAGATTTTGAATTACTGTATTTCCCGGCAATTTCCACGATTTTTGGAAAGTGATTTATTTTTTTTATTAAATAAAGTTTGAGCTCTTTTTCTGATAATGTTTTACACCTAATAAAGGCGATTTTTTTTGGAATCATACTCCATGCCGCACGACGCTGAGAGCCGAGATTTCTCTTGCGATCTTCTATATGCTTCGTCTCATGTTCCGTTCTCGCTTCACTTCGCCTCCTCTGGCTCATTTAGACCAGAATCAACCAGGTCTGGCTGTCGGAGCTGCCGAGCGCTGCGATGCGCCGCACTTTGCCGACCCGCGATCGTACATGCCTCGGAGTTTTCGAGCGCACCGCGTCCCGCCCCGGAATGCCCACACCGCGCCCACACCACGGCCATTGCCCGCCCCTTCATGTGAGGCGCGGCCGAAAGTGGCGAACGCTGCGCCAAACATCGCATCCCTGCGTCCGACAGGGGATTTGAGCCAGTGAGGCGAAGGATACGCCAGAAAACAGGCGTAAATCCCGTTCATACATGTCGCCCTTTGTGAGAACTGATTCTGCATATCAAGTACAGTATCGAGGCAAAAAATCAGTGTTGGAAGATTGTACGATGTGGTCAGTAAACACATCAGGTCAACACCAAGAAATAGCATGATCATAGCATAGCAAAGTACAGAAACCTATTGACCCTTATTATTCAGGCACTGGCAATAGGGGAAGGGGTTGTTCACCTTCCCTTTTGTTACTAAAAGTATCCCCCTCATTTCAGCTATGGGCCAGCGGATTCCTTCCCTGGTCTTCTGTTAATAAAACATCATCACTGCAGCCTCTAATTGGCCGCAGCGGTCACATGACACTGCTAAACGTCACCATCTGGAAGTGAAGGCCCTAAACAGTGACATTGAGCAGTATCACGCTACACCTGAAGCTATTCGGAGGTTGCAGTGGTGAAATTCTGTTGTCTTTTGCTTTCACCAGAAGACTGGGGGCAGATGCAGCACTGGAGTGAATATCAGTCCCAAGGTGAGAATGTTGTCTTTTTATTTTCGCATGGACTCAACAGCATGCTTTAATTTAAAAAGGGGAGGACAGCCCCTTTAAGAAGCTTGGAGTGACTGGGCATTTGCTTCAGAGTGGAAAAATTGAGGCAGGACCCATCGGAAAGGGCAGCAATGAATTCTAGAGGAACAAGTCTGGAAGTAATGGACAATCACTGCACAGTTGGAACAAAACATTTTGGACTTGCCCGAGACTTATAAAAGGTTGATTGTCCTATGGGGTATGATTAGAAATAGAGAAAACGAAGAATACTCAATTCCGTGACACTCCCATTCCGTCCCATTGGGCGGCCCATACATGCCGGCTGCACAGTAAACGTTCATCGTTCACATGCTATGTGCAGCCAATCACAGGCGACAACATCATGTAAATATGACCGCTCTGGCCTGTAATTGGCTGCACATGGCATGTGAACAAGAGACATTCACCGTGCAGCCGGATGTACGGGCCGGCCACTGGGATGGAACAGGAGTGTTACAGAGGTGAGTGTACTTCTTTTTTTCTATTTCTAATCAATCCCATGGACCAACACGCTTTTATAAGTCCCAGACACCCCCTTTAAGCTACTGATTAAATAACAAAAAAATACATACCTTTCCACTCGCCGCCATTCTGATCTCTATGGTCTTCTGCTTATATACAGTTACTGTTGTTTGCTTGTCATCTTTGCGACCACTGATTGTTTGCAGCAGTCATGTGCCATTGCATTGATATGAACAATCAGAAGTGAACGTTTTGTGACCATGGATGTGAGGGCAATAACATATGACCACTGAAGCCATTGGCTGCATTGGTCAAAAGCCCACTGCTAAGCCAGATGAAAACAGAAGACTGTGGAAGACTCATGGCAGCAGCAGCAGTTTTGGGATGGGCAATGAGTAGCAGGATGAGTGCATGTTTTTTATTTTATCAAGTCAGAAGTAACTTATTATTATTCATCAAAAAATAGGAAGAACAAACCTGATCTGTCTTGTGCTGTTGTAAAAATTGGAATAAGCATGATGCAGAATGTTATTTATCATTAATGAAGTCCATGCCTCAATAAATTAAAAGTGTATTCCCACCCCAGATATTTACGGCATATCAACAGCATGTGCTATAAATGTAAGATAGATGTGGGTACCACCTCTGGGACCAAAACCAATCTGGGCACATGAATCCCCTTACTTCTCTTGCTCATTTGTGCCAGATCTGACAATTTAATAGTTGACCATGCATGCACACCATTTTCCGTTCATTTCAGTAGGTATGTTTTATAAAACCTAAAGGCGACATGTATCAATGGGGCTGCGCCAGAAGTCTGCCATCTTTTCAGCCTGAGAACTAGCACAACCCCGTTAGCTACATTTGTAACCAGGCGCACTTCAATGTCAGAAGCATTACAGAGCGCCCGCACCGCTTTGTAATGCACCTAAGCTCGGGGGCGTGCTGGAGGTGTGTCGCACTACAACCGTATGAAGCTACACATGTATGACTTTTAAACAGAAATCTAGGTGTATTTCTGCTGGAACAGGTAAACCACTTTTAGAGCCTGAATTGTCATTTAGAATGCACCTGATTTATGACTCACAGTAGACCAGGTTCATAGATTCAGGCGCATTCTACACTACTATTATGCGCAGAAAAAATATTTACCTCATAAAGGAGGCTTTGGGTCCCGTTTGTGATAAATGTTTTAGTTAAGAATAAAAAAGTAAAAAAAAAGTAAGCTAATAAGAGATATAACAGTAACACCTATTTTTTTCTGTTAGCTCAAACAATAAGCATATGGACAGCATTTTGGTGAATTTTTGATCATTTCCTTTCTATATGTGCACTTAAGCAATTTTGTAGTTCTTCATTAAATATTTCTGACAATTTTGCTGCTCTAGAGCTTTCTATATACCTTACCCTAGCTACTTTTGCTGCAGAATCTTAAAAAAATATATCAGAGTACTTCCTTTGCTCATGGTGGGCTCTCTGCTCTCCTCCCAGTGTTAAAGACCACAATAACTAAAGATAGTTACCTTTCCCAACTGGTGCAGGAGCCAAATAGAGGAAAGGCCCTTTTGGACTTGATGTTGACTAACAGACCTAGTAAAAAAGGTTCAGGTTGGCCACAATAAAATACATTTCCAATTATCCTTAAGTTGAGAATTTTATCGATTAGCCACAAAAACATTGAATTTCAGGAAGGCTAACTTTAATCTTCTGAGACAGACCTTAAATTGCATTGACTGGGAAAATGTCCTCAAAAATAACAGAACAGATAATAAATGGGAGATCTTTAAAAACATCTTAAAGGGGTTTTCTCACCACAGGTTTTCGCACACATGAGTGGTTTCTAAGTAACAATAGAATATAGCCAGCTCACTACTTGATGAACTTGATGATAACGGTATGCAAGGGTGAGACCGCTGGTAATAGACTGCATGCAGATCTGTCACAATCTGCATGAGCTGTTTCTCTCAGTCTTATAGCTTCAAAGCCAGTGGCGGGTCTCTGATCCCAGAAGGCGTAACTTCCCTCACTGAAGACTGGTTACATCATCACACCCCCTCACTGCTCCCTCCGTAGTCATCATCATAAGAGATGAGTGAGCACTAAAAAATTCAAGTTCGGGCTGAACCCCGAATTTTTAGAAATATGGACCGAACGCCGAACTGAACGGCGAACCCCATTTAAGTCAATGGGAGATGATGTTCAGGTTAATCTTTATACTAACACAGGTGAGGAGACGCTGCAATTACCTTTCATAAGAGTAAAATGGATATGTGGAACAACTTAGTGAAGACAATTTGTCTCTAAGAGTCACAGAAAGAAATTTACAGGCTGAAATAATTCATTCCTTTCAATGGCTAACTGTAAAGATGAGTACTGTGTAGCTATACAATGTGCAGCGGTAGCAGCTGTTATGGGGGTCCCTTTGACAAATAATAAGACGCCGGTATTAGAAATGACACATGGTAACTGGCAGGAGCCACCTATCACATTTTTTAACCAGAGCCCAAGAAAATGTCATATATGTAGTGGCAGCAAGAATATTGCAATGGGGAACATGGTAGCTGGCAGGGCCGTAGTTATAGGGGGTGCAGTGGTAGCCAGGCTGCCGTCAGTCAATCTATTAACCGTTTTAAGGCCCTATGCAGCTAAATCAAATGGGGCCCCCACCCATTACTAGTTCCTATTTTTTTTAACATATCACTGCGCCCCTTTTTGATTAGGGCCCCTGACAGGAGTACTGCTCTATTGGTGGCAGCAAGAATATCCCAACGGGGAACATGGTAGCTGGCAGGGCCGTAGTTATAGGGTGTGCAGTGGTAGCCAGGGCTGCCGTCAGTCATCTATTAACCGTTTTAAGGCCCCATGCAGCTAAATCAAATGGGTCCCCACCCATTACTAGTTCCTATTTTTTAACATATCACTGCGCCCCTTTTTGATTAGGGCCCCTGACAGGAGTACTGCCCTATTGGCACCCCTGCCAGTTATCATGTGCCATTTCCAATACCAGTGTCTTATGTGTCAATGGGGCTTTTGGGACATCTCAGGATGCAGGGCTGCTACCGCCAGGGGTGCCAACAGGGCAGTATGGGCAGTACTCCTGTCATGGGCCCTAATCGAAAAGGGGCCCACAAATATGTTAAAAAAATAGGAAGTAGTAATGGGTGGGGGCCCCATTTGATTTGGCTGTATGGGGCCTGAAATGGTTAATAGATGATTACTGCAGACTGATTGATGACTGATGTTAATAGATGACTGATGGAATGTGTATTTCACATTGTCAAGAAGATGTGCTACAGTTTACTAGTCGGTGACATCGGCAACCAGGGCAACAAAATCTTCAGAGATCCACACTTGATTCATTTTGATAAATGTCAAACGATCCACATTCTCAGGGGAAAGAAGGATACTATTGTCAGTTATCACCCCACCATCTGTGCCGAAGGTCCATTTTGAGATAACGCTGGCTGTCGGGCATGATAAAACTTCTATGGCGTGTCGCGCAAGCTCAGGCTATTCATCCATTTTGGACACACCTTGCAGGCGTTGGTGAAGTGGTAAAAACCGGGTTAAAAATGTTAACCAATGCGCTTCTGCCACACTGCCTGCTGCTGCGGCTACATGCTATTCTACTGCTGTCACGTTGCTGACGTTGTTCCACTGTGACATTAGAATATAAAGAAGATGCAACAGATGTCTCGAGTTGGTCAATGAGCACTGTCTAAAATTCCACGGAGGGTGGCCACTCAGTAATCGCTATTCATTTTGATTGCCTTGATGCATGTTGCAGGTAATGTAGCATCCAAGCACTCATGTGTGAGATGCTGCCAGGATCTCCCAAGCCTTGGGGCCGAGGGGCACTAACCAGAGCTTACTCCTCTTCTTCATCCTCTTCCTCCTGAAATCTGTGCCAACCACTTACACCGAAGAGTAATCAGTACCGGCGGTGGTGTCCACTCCTGCATCATCATCCTCCTTCACTTCCTCATCCTGACCGTCACCAGAGACCTGGCTAGCGTCATGCCCTTTACTCAGATCTAAACTGTCGTCCTGCACGCGCCCTGGACCTCGAACCACTGTCTAAAGAAGACCGATACAATTGGGAAACAGTTGGTCCTTCTACATCCTCCGGTGAGTAAGGCTCTGTGTCCGTCTCATCCTCCTCCATCACTGCCATGACCTGCTGGCACAGAGAGTCTAACCCTTGTTCCAGTAAAAATATGACCACAATGGTCATGCTGACAATGCTATTGTCCTGACTGACAATTTTGGTTGTGTCTTCAAAACTGTCAAGGATGTTGCAGAGATCTTTCACCTGCCTCTACTCTCTATGGCTCAACATAGAGGTCCGCACCACTGCTCGTGAGGCCATGCAACACTTCATACTGCATAATGGCATTATGCTGCTGCCACAATAGCTGGAGCATGTGGAGGGTGGAATTCCAGTGTGTTGCTACTTTAACAATGAGATGATTGATGGGGAGACCCAGATAACGCTGCAACGTTCTAGTTGGTCTGAGTGCGCAGGCCGTCCACAGCTTTTGACCTGTGTGTTGACAGTCTCCAAGACACATTAATTTCAGAATGACCTGGTTTCTCTTAGCACGTGATGCTATCTGTTGGGGATCTGGACTCTGCTCCATTCCAGCAGTGTGGAAGAGTGTCCACCAAGACCCATCACCAGAGGCACTGTAATCCACCCAACTCACCCAGTGAGTAGTCAGAGAGATATAACGCCTTTGACCGTGCTTACTAGTCCATTTGTCTGTAGAGAGATGGACACAGATGCAGCCAATGCGCTGGAGATCTTTCCTGCAATGTGGCGGGCCAGGGCAGAGACAGCTTTTCTGGCAAAGAAATGTCTGCTCGGCGTCTGATATTGGGGGCATGCCAGGGCGGAACCCATCTGTGTCCACCAGGCAGAAAAGCAACATTTCCAGGTCAACAGCCTGGCAATGCCTACATTTAGGCTTTTGACTTTGGGATGGCTGGGGTGAAAGTGTTTCTTCTTCTTCCACACCTGTTACAAAGAAGGCTGGCTGGTGGATTGGCATGCAGGTCAGACTGGTGGAAGGGGAGGTGTAGACTGTGTTGCTGGTGGTGGGAATTGGCCGACAGTGTCTGGGACTGGGGATGGTGCTTCCTGATGCTGCTCCGGCACATCGGCAGCAGAGGACCACTTGGGCTTGGAAGTGGCGGAGGCAGAAGATGTCACAGTGGTTGGAAGCCCAGGACCTGTGTGGCTTTTATTCTCCAAGTGATTCTTCCACAGCAATTCCTGCTTTACATACATGTGCCTACTGGTGGTGGTTAAATTCTTTAGATTCTTTCCTCTACTGACACATTGAAAGCAAAGCCAGCATATGACGTCGGTCGGTGAATCTAAGGCTTGATTGAAAAGGCCCAGGCTTCACAGGTCCTGGACCTCTTCAATGGTGAAAACCTAGTAGCAGTGTTCCCGCTGCCACCAATGACCATGGTTGGCGGATTAATGTCAGCGGACTTGTGCGAATGCCCTATTCCTTGCTGAGGCTGGATCCACACTGACACTACCCCATCATCATCCTCCTCCTCCACTGATAATTCGCTCACCAGCTGCTGCTAAAAAGACTACGTTGGATCCACAATGTCTTCATCATCACAGTCTACATCCTCAAGCTGCGGGCTAGAAGCCACAGGCCCTGTGAGGCGTTGCTGACGGCTCGGGATTTCTTCCAACGGACCAGCTTTCTTCTCCTCCTCTGAGGGCATCAGCGATTGGGGGTCAGAGCAGACTAAATCCATCCTCTTTGGCCTCTTGATCTTTTGAAATGCCTTCTGACCCCAACGGCATTGTGTCATCAAAGAGCTCTTCGGAATATGGATTATCTAGAGCGCTCTGTTTATTGGGTGACATTTGGCCTTCAAATTGGACTGATGATGATTATGACATTTGTGCCCTTGGCTGAGAGGAAGAGGAGGTAAAACTGCGGATTCAGGTTGTGTTAACCACCGAAGAATGGATTGGCACCGATCTTCAGTAATGTGACACACAGCGAACCGACCAAGTGATGACAGGCCTGATGGTCCGGCAACTGACGATATGCTCGCTTGTGTGTTGTCCGGAGCACTGGAAGGAGCGCTTTGTCTTGTACCTTTAGCTCCACTATGCCCCTCCTTGCTCGCTTACCTCCTTATTGAAGAACTGTACTCCGAAGACAGCAAATCAACAGTGCTCTTAAATGCCTATACTTTGCAACGGGAAAATAGAATTATAAACAGATTTTTTTCTATGCAATATCGGTGAAATGGGTCATATGGAAGAACCCACACAGCAAATCAAGTGGTCTTAAATGCCTATACTTTGCGATGGGCAGATAGGATTATGAACAGAATTTTTTCTATACAATACAGATAAAATGGGGTCATATGTGTAAAATCGCTATTAAATGGTGTTTCTGCCTGCTGGCAAACCAGCACACAGAACAGAGTCAGCAGTGTGTTCACTACAGAGACTAAGGTGGAAATGGCGTTCAATAGGAAATACAGTGACATACACATAAGACGGTCATGTGATTTTAGCAGCCAATGAGCTCCCTTCACCCTCAATGGTGACGTTTTTGACCCCTCCTTTGTGCTCTGTACTGATTGGCTGGCCGTCAAAACTGAAGGAAGCAGCTGAAAAAGGTGGCGAATGCCTGTCTTGTACCCAAACTTTTTACCAAACTTGCGGCAAAAATTCGGCTCGGGTTCAGAAAATACTTAAAGGGGATTTATCGTTTGAGCTGCTCGTGCTGTTCTGCTAATTTTCTCAGATTGAGTTGGAAATCCAGGGGCGTGTTCTTCCTCTCAGCAGGCGTGTCTCCCCTCCCACGAGGCGTGTCTCCCCTCACTGAAGAACTGTGACATCATCATTTTGTTTGAAGCAGGGGATGCAGAGGGTTGTCTGGATATAACAGCTCTGTAGCCTCCTGCATGCTTATGTCTGCAGCAAGCACCTATTATATCTATTATATCTCTTAGTTTACACACTGAAAGCCAGCAGCTTTAACTTCTGTTCTAGTGGTGTTCAACCAAATTGTACTGACAACAGGCAGAGACATTTACTCAACTACAAGGACAGGTGTCAGCTTCAAGTAAAGATCTCTGCTTGCTGTCAGTGATATGAGTGAAAACAGGGGGGGGGGGTGAGTTCTAGTCCCCTCTAGTCCCCTCCCCCCCTAAATTCTACACATATGTAGAGAGACCTAAAATATATATGTCAATCTCTATAATGATATATATACACATACATAGCTCCCCTATATCATGTCTCATCCCCGAGAGTATATGCATTGTATCACATATGTTGGAAGTGCTTGGTGTGACTGTGAGGATGGGACACTATATAGGGGAGCTTTCTGTGTGTGTATATATATAAAATTATAGATGTCTACACATATATTTTCATATATTTACATATGTGTACAATTTATAAAAGAAAAAAAAAAAAAAAAACCATGGGGCTTGAACTCCCAACCTCTGGCTTGCCAAGCTGATCACCTATGCACTGCACTACACAAGCAGCTCATACAGACACAGTGTTGAATCCTTATGTTATACACTACAGATGATGACGTCATAAGGAGGTGGGGCTTGCATTCGATCTGAGGAACAGAACGCCCTCTTTTCAAAGTAGCAGCTTAAGGACTGAACCTGTGAGGAGGTGAATCAACCGCTTGGCAAAAGCCCTTTAAACAGGCAGTAATTGCCCAGATCCTTCCCCCTAGAGCGGAGATTTACATAGAGCCAGCAGACTCTAGTTTCACTATCGATTTTAACAGCTCAGAGGGGAGTAAACACAGAGTGTGCAGGCAGCCAATCACAGCGCAGGGGGCGTGGCCATGACGTTTCCTGTCTAGGGGCATATCCCAACAGGCTGAATGAAATGTCAGCCAGCCAATCACAGTGCAGGGGCGTGTCTAGGGCACAGGAATCGACCAGGGGGCGTTCTGACCAGCAACAGCAGAAATAGACGACAGATTTACAGCGAAGCTGATATCTGCTAAACCAAGTGACAGAGGTAATGCAACCCAATTACAAAAGTGCTTATTTTTACTGTCCCCATAATCTGAGACATGATTTTTGTAACGATAAAACCCCTTTAAAGTTCGTGCCGAACTAAGCTTTTTCCGGACGGTTCGGCTCAACACTAATCATCATCATTCTGTGTGAGCAGTGGAAGAGAGAGGATGTCACAGCTTTACAGACCTCCTGCAGTGGTCAGTTCTCATGCCTGGAGAGCCGTCACCTCCATCCACAAGCTCCTTGTAACCAGAACACCTGTACTGGTGTAGGCAGTTATACATATAGCCTGAAATTATGAAACAAATGTGAGAAATGCACTCTTCTGCCCCCTCTATTATCAGCCAGGAAGTAGAAGGGGAGCAGAATGTATAAGGCTGTGTTATATGGGTTGGAGAAGGAGAGTGTATAAGGCTGTGTTAAATGGGTGGGGAGAGAGTTAATCTAGCAGCTAGAGACTCAGTAATTGCCCAGATCCTTCACATAGAGCTATCACTGGGAGATGAGCAGAGAGAGCTCAGGCAGCCTTTATTACACACACAGACACAGCCAACACCTGGCACAGAAAGCTGAGGAAGCCAGTTACAGTTTCATTTTTACACAGCTCAGAGAGGAGTAATATCAGAGAGTGCAGGCAGCCAATAACACAGGGGGCGTATCTCACATAGGGGGCATGTCCCAACCAGGATCAAACTAAATATCATGCAGCCAATCACAGCAAAGGAGTGTGTTCTGACCTCAGGCACACAGATTACCTAATAGCTGCTTTACTAAATGATTTAGGTAATACAAACCAATTGCAAAAGTGCTTATTTTTACTATCCCTATCATTACAGATATGATCTTTGTAGCGGGAAAACCCTTTTAAGTGCCCACTGTGAGAGGTACATATCTTATAGAAATAAAATAACTAGAAACAGGAAAAAAACAGTGTGGATGACAGTGAGAAGGCACTAAAAAGCTATAAGGAAACAAATAAAATATGTAAAATAATGATAGACAGCAAAGCTGGAGACAGAAACACAGATTGCCAAAGACAGTAAGACTAACCGCAAAATATTTTTTAACTATATAAAACTATATAAAAGATTAAAACTGAAAATATAGTGGTGAAGAGAAAGAAAACCTATAAAACATTTTTTTCTCCACTTATTTACCGAGGAAAATGACATTACTATTGATGGACAGAGGGATGAGGTAAGCTCCACCTTAAACATTTCTTGTCTTACCCAGGAAGAAGTGCAGCTCCACCTTAAAAATATTAAAATAGACAAAGTTCCTGATAGTATAAACCCCTGTGTCCTAAGGAAATTAAGCAATGTAATAGACAGTGTCCTATTCTTAATATTTATTGACTGTGTAGCAACTGTGCATAACAAATGTGGTGCCGGTATAAAAAAAATGGGTCAAAAAGTGATCTTGGAGACTATGGGCCGGTAAGTTTAACCTCTGTTGTAGGTAAAATGTTTGAAGGTTTTCTAAGAGATACTATAAGAGATACTATATTGGAGTATCTCACTGAAAATAAATGTATAACGCTGTTCCAGCATGGGTTTATGAAGGATCGGTCAAGTCAAACTAGTCTCATCAGCTTCCATGAGGAGGGTAGCTGTAGATTGGATCGGGGTAAGGCATCGGATGTCATATATCTAGATTTTTCTAAAGCATTTGATACTGTGCCACATATAAGGTTGGTAAGTAAAATGAGAATGCTTGGACTGGGGGAAAATGTGTGCAAGTTGTTAAGCAACTATCTCAGTGATAGAAAACAAAGGGTGATAATCAATGGTACATATTCGGACTGGATTCCTGTAACTAGTGGGGTAACATAGGGGTCAGTATTGGGCCCTATCCTCTATAATATATTAATTAATGACCTTACACAAGGATTGCACAGTAGAATATCAATCCTTGCAGATACAACTTAGCACTGTAAAGTAATCAACACAATATAGGATAATGTATTACAAAAGAATCTGGATAAGTTAAAGGTCTGGACAGAGAAGTAACAGGTGAATTTTAACATGAATAAATTCAATTAAAAAATCCATTCCATGATTACTTGTTAAACGGTAAAAGTGACATGGAAAAGGACTTGGGAATCCTAGTGGACAGTAAACTTAATTGTAGCAGCCAGTGTCAGGCAGCAGCTGCCAAGGCAAACAGGATCATAGGGTATATTAAAAGGGGCATAGATGCACAATGAGATCATCATTCTCCCATTATACAATTCACTGGTCAGACTACACATGGAATATTGTGTACAGTTTTGGACACCAGTGCACAGGAAAGATATTGTAGAGATTGAACAGGTTCTAAGGCGGGCAACAAAAATAATAAAAGGACTGGGTGAATTGCAATATCCAGAAAGATTAGCAAGATTAGGGTTATTTAGAGAAAAGACGGCTTTGGGGGGACATGATAAATATGTTTAAATACATCAAAGGTCAATAAAGAGATCTCTCCCAAGATCTACTTATACCCCGGATTGTATCTAGAACAAGAAGGCATCCTCTACGTCTTGAGGAAAGAAAGTTTCTACATAAACATAGAATGGGATTCTTTACTGTAAGAGCAATGAGACCGTGACACTCTCAGCCAGAGGAACTTGTCATGGTGAATTCACTAATGGAGTTCAAAAAGGGTCTGGATGCATTTCTAGAGCGTAATAATATAACAAGTTATAGTGACTATGATTCTAGAGAAGGGTCGTTGATCCAGGGATTTATTCCGATTGCCAGATTGGAGTCAGGAAGGAATTTGTTCCCTAGAATGAGGCCAATTGATTTCTACCTCATGAGGTTTCTTGGCTTCCTCTGAATCAACATTATAGCACAATAGGCTGCACTGGATGGATGTCTTTTTTTTGGCCTTAAAAACTATGTAACTATGTAGCACAGAGGGGAAAGAGATAAACGACAAATTAACGTATGAAGAGGGGGAAGGCACCTAAGTCAGGCAGCTCACATAGGGTGTAGATAAGCAAGAAAAGCACACACAAGGCAGTATGCACAGGGAAAACCACTTAGGCTTTGTACAGGTGTAGAGAAAAAGAAGAGCATGCACACCAGACTCTAGACCTCTTAACATACAGAACCCATATACAACATTTATTACTGGAGGGGGACACACACAGAATTGTCCATACTCTTAAAGTACAACACTAGTATACTTACTCATTATATCAATTCTTAAAAATAGTCCTCACTCATTTTATCCTTTCTTGAAAAGAGTTCAGGTATTTGAGTAAGATATCCTTAAGTACTATCACAGCCAATTCTAAGGTAACAAAGTAAAGAGTCAGAAATCTGTTTATGGAAATTTGTTGATTCCCAGTGGAATTATCTTGTGATGCAGATAATGCAGTAAAGTAAAAATGTTAACATTATTACAGTCATTTTATTATTTATAGCTCTTTATATTATATAAAATAATATTATGGCACTGTACACTAGGCTGTAAATACACTATACATTGCAAATTTTCCACAAAATAAATCAACTAGCAGTAGTTTCAACTAGCCAAAAAAGCTCTTTGCTGGCGGTGTTGTCAGGCCTCAGCACATTACTGCACTGGTAAATTACAGCAGATAACACGCTTTTGGTCCTAATGCTGTTTTAAAGCCATATTTTCTGTATACCAGTCTTAACATTATCTAATGACAGTTCAATCTGTAGTGTGATTATCTGGTCCTGCCACACCTGTATGACTCTTTTTTGCTGGCCTTGTATTGAGATTCAGGTGATTTAGACTGGGCGTGATTGAAAGCTGTCTTCACCACTTAAGCTGTGTTCTGGTTGTCAGGGAGCCAGTCCAATCACACTCTGAACTGGGACTCTGACATCCTGAGATCTCTCCTGCTCTGAGTACTTTGCTGGTGATAGTCTTTGGCTTGAGCTGGTGTGCATTGTATACTTTTTGGATTACCTAGATTTCTGACCTGTTGTCTACCTTTTGACTTATGCGTTCTTCCTGTCTTTCTGTACTGTTTTGCTCTTCCTGATTTTGACCCTTTTCTTCTGACTATCCTGCTATTGTGTTTTGTCTTGTTTGTCTTGTCTGTTTGGTGTCTGCACATACTCAGGGTAGGGCAATGGTAGCCTTGAGGGACTAGGGTGCACTGTCTGTATCTTTAGAAACTGGGGTCCCTAATGTTATCACCAGCCCAAAATTTTGTTTTACGACATCCAAATTGGCATGAACACCATCCAGGAGCTCACTTATTGAATGGAGGGTCTGCTCGGCCTGGTATCTTACCTGGCGAACCAGGCACACCTCACTCAATGACAGACCGAGGCTGCTGCCATTCCCTATGTGGTAGTCCCTATCCCACTGTAAGCAGTTGTCTGGAAACCCAAAATGCTTCTCCCGGACAATTTTCGGGGCACTGCAGTAAGTTTGACACCTTCCAGGAGTAATGAAAGCTATATTTTCCTTGGGGACTATCATGCTAGGACACACCGTCTGTTTCTGTAGATACTGAGGTCCGTAACAGGTATACTGAAAAGAACACAGTTGATCGTCCAGAAACTGCATTTTAAAACGGGTTGCCTCTTATGAGACATCCTTTTTAGAAATTGCAACATGGAGCATATTAAAATATTAATACTAAGCTTAAATGCTTTCTCCATGTTTTACTACTATTACTACTTTACAAATCTTTGAACACATAGGGCCAAATGTATGAAACGGTTTTGGTCTAAAACTCACTTTTTTCCCCATAGGTTTACATACCTAAAATATTGCGCTATGTAATATAGTCCAAGTAACTTGATTTAACTTTACAATTTCTATTCAATAGCTGATTAATTGAAAAACTGACACTATTAGCTCCATTTTCACTTTGATAACATTAAATGTGAAGGAAGATCAGTTATCACTAGATAAAAGGTTTATGTAATTCTAACCTTATCTGCTTAAAGTAGCAAGTAGGCAGGAACAATCTAACTAATCTAACAATGTGTATCCATCTTTAATAATTCCCAAATTTGACAAAATATTTGAAATACATTTTTTGATTTTCACACGAAACTATGAATAATTTTTTCTCCAGAAAAAAGAGAGCTATCTCTCTAGTGCCACCAATTGAAGGTAGTTCTTACTGTAATTAAAGTCAAATCTACTAACCCCTATAAATCCACCGTTTTTTTGGTCGTTAATCTGCAGTGACGTCTAGAAATGTCGCTGCAGATAGAGGTGTTTTTCGGCTCCTAGTGTTGCAGCTACGCTAGGAACAGAGATGTACTTAACAGTCCTGTTCCAAGAGCAGCCTCTGCAAGTGCCGAGAAATGGAAGAAACCTCCGAACCCCGGCGCTTAACCCTTAGATTGCCGCAGTCAAAGGGGATTCCCCTACTCAATTGGGTGATTAGGACTCCCAATGACCCGATGGAATAAGGGAACTTCTGTACAGTCAGCTCTGGGGACTCAGGGCTGTCTGTATGACAAGCCTGCAGTCAGGGCACACACTGTGTGCTGCCCTGACAATTGCCTGTGTCAGTATGACAGAGTCTAATGTATTAACATACATGAATATGCATGACTAATTGTAAAATACGCATAGGAGAAGAAGAATGTAATGATCCACAGCACTCACCAATCCTTTTTCTGTAAACTTTTAATTCAGCAAATCGTTATAGACATGGGACGGGGATAACAGACATGTCTTCACTTAGAATGAACAGGCAACGGCCGTGTCGCGCATTGACGCGCTTCTTCCAGGCCTCATGGGAGATCACAAACACACATGTTTAAATCTACCCATCATTAAATCTACCAATCAATAACAGACAAACACAGTTCTAAAAGCAACACCACAAACAATGTATACCAACAAAGAAAATGCATACATTTAACACAACATTTCACAAAAATCAATAACATTTATAAAAAGGAGGACAAATCATTACGGTCATTAAGACCTAGCACACCTAGCGCCGATGTTTTTAAAATCCACTCTGCCTCGCACCGCATAACCTGGTGTGGCGATCACATCCATTACCTGATGGCAAAATGCGCTGTAAACCAGCAAAACGGATTGTATCCACATCATTACTGTGCACATCTCGCATATGTTTAATAAATCGGGGAGCCCCCTTAAGAGTTCTCAGCGAATAAAGATGTTCTCTTATACGTACAAAGTGATCTAATGGTTTTACCAATGTAAAATAGTTCACATCCGCACCACATCACATAGACCACAAAGTTGAGTGCCATGGATCATTACATTCTTCTTCTCCTATGCCTATGTAAGTACTGACTTTGTGTTCACTGAGCACAGCTGTTATCCACAGCTGAAATATTGCATAAACACAGTGACACTGCACGTTTTGAATAGTGCCGTGCAGCAGTGCCGAGGATTATTTTGTTTCTATTTTCCTATATTAATTGTAAAATACATTACTAGGTGTAAAAAAACGTAAAATAGTTATCCCTTCATGGGATTATAAAAAAAGTAAAAAAAACATAAAAAAGTTTAAAAAAAATAAAAGAAATAATAAAATGAAAATAAATATTTAATAAAAAATTGTGCCTACATTACACAAAAAAAACAAAAAGCCTACATGTATTAGGTATCCACATGACCATAATAATCTTATCAGCAGGGGAGCAGGTTATATACAAATCATGCTGAGTCATGAAGCTGCAGGGGAGAGAGGGAGTGGGTAAGTGAGGAATCCAAGGGAGCGTCTCAAAACTTAAGTGAAATAATAACAGTACGAGAGTGGATTCTCAATACAGCAAGACACAGCCTCAGACTGCACTGTCTACCCGGTGCCTTAAAAGCTCATTCATTTTGCCTGTCATCAGATAAGAAGTGTTTCACGCAAGCGCGGCCTGTTAGCTCCTGGGTCGTATCTAGCGGAAGCTTTGAGGTAACTAAGGGGGATTGAGAAATGCTGTAGCTCTCAGAGGCTTCACTTTATGAACTCACATATATTAAGAAAAGTGATTAAATAATCATATTGGAGTTTCCCACGTCAACATTACAAGGAGGCACAACCCCTTAAATATAACAAGTTATTTAGTGTGAAATATGAATGTTACACAAAAATATTTTAAAAACCAAAACATTAATTAATTAATTTTTTTTTAAAAAAAATCTGCAATAATTTACATGTGAACTCAAACTATGCAACCAAAAAGTACAACTTCTTCAACATAAAACAAGGCCTCCGAGACTCCGAGCCAGGCAGTATGGCACACAGTGGGTACGGGAGACTATAAACCATGCAGGATGGCACACAGCGGGCACAGCAGACTCTGAACCAGGCAGGATAGTATACAACGGACTCAGCAGACCAGGAAATGTTAAATCGGGAGCAACAGGAAGAAGACCACAGGAACACAGAGACCAAACACCGAGGTAGCAGGAATAGGGTAACAGTGACATGTGGAACAGGAATCATCAGACTCGGGATGGGATGAGGGCATCAGGTAAACAGAAAGCAACAATCAAAACCAAGTACCAGGCAGAACAAAATCAGAAGGCAGGCCGGGTTATACTAGGCAGGCAAAGAATGAGGACTATGGTCTCAGAAATCCCAGGAAAGAGGGCTAAAGCTTAGTAAAACAGATCCTAGGAAGTAGCACTAACAGTCAGGCCCAGACTTGAGCTAGTGACTGGGTGTCACATCGGTGACTCGCATGGTCGACAGGCACCGACATACTCAATGTATTCACTGTAGGATTATCCCTTCTGATAGGCCCTCTAAATAGCCTGCTGACTGCAAACACCTTGCTGCAATTTGTGATGGGTCCACCCAGCTATAGGGAGGTGCGGCCATACTCTGATGGAGTTTAACCCCACAGTGTCTGGCTGGGTTTGGCTTCTCCAGCCTACCACCTGCCACCAGTGGGCTTATTAGGCAGCTCCTCCCTCCACACCGTGCCTGAACGTTGATTACCAGTGGTTCCTTGTCCTGGTTCCTGATAGGTATTGTACTGTTTGTCTGCTTCCTGATTACTGACCCCGGCTTGTCTCATCATCCTGTCTACTATCTCCGCTCCTGACCTCAACTACATCTCTTGAACTTGTGCTGCCTGCCCTGATCCTTGGAGCGGCTGACCATGCCTCTGTGTGTTCCCCTGGTGCCTTGCACCGGTGTCTCTAACCCCATGTGTCAGCTGCCTCTGGCCCCAGGAATTGCTCTGGAGTGGTACCTGTTGACTATCCTAACAGCCCAAGCCTATCCTCAACAAAAGGGGCACTGTCACGGGTGCCCCTGAGGCTCGCGCTTCAAGCCGTGGGCGAATCCGCACCCCCTCCCCACCGGAGCCGATGAGTGCTGCCGCAACCCGCGTGTCAGGCCGTGTGCACACTCGCGATCCAGTGTCATGCTTACTTGGCCGCGCTCCTGCTCTTCCTTGCTCTGCTGCCGACCGGTACATGCGTGCTCGTTCCCTAGGGTGTGCACGAGCCAGCTCTTTGAAATTTAAAGGTCCAGCGCGCCGTTAATTCGTTAATTGCCGGACGCTGTCCCTATATATTCCAGTCACTTCTCTTTGTTCCCGCTGGGTCTTTAGTGTGTCTGCCTATCGAGAAAGCATTCCTTGAAGCCTTGTTTCATCTTGCTGTGTACCGAACCTCTTCACCTACGTTTACCGACCACGAACCTTCGCTGCCTGTCCTGACCTTCCTGCCTGTCCCCGACTACGCCTTACGTCTTGTACCTCACTGCACCTCAGCTGCCTCCGCAAGCAAGTCATGTCAGGGGTAGCGACCTGGTGGAATCCCACCGCAGCAAATCCATCCTGCTATGCTGCGGGTTCTGGTGAATACCGGGATCCACTTAGACTCCGCCCCCTAGCGTGGCCTGTACCACCGCTTGCGGTGGTCCAGTGCATCCACGTTCCTGGCCATTACAGGCACTAGTGAAGACCAGACAGTCACTTAGTCACCCCCCTCCAGGGAAAGCCCAGCCAGTGACGCAGTGGGTCCACACTTAAAGCGATGAGCAACAGCTGCAAGAGTTCTGAAGCAGATGGTTAACCATCGCTTTACTGGAAGGTAGGAGCAGACAGAGCAAGGCCAGATTCAAACCACCAGGATCGAACATGATGTTGCAGTCAGGGGAGAGGCAAGGAACTCTGCAGATCATGACAATGTTTTTCCAAAGAAGTAAAAAATACAGTACATGACATATTTTTTTTTTTTCACATATTTTTATTATTTTCAACAGCATAAGAAAACAAGTGTGGTACAACGAAGAGTACATGTTCATATGTCATTTTACGGACAAATATCTTTGAAACGACATACCGATACCAAAGTATGGTCAATAACAGTATTCCTGTTTCTGAATCTCAAGGTTCAGGTGGACCTTCGCAAAATCTTGAGACCTGTCATCTGCCAAACACAGGAGACAATGCAATGATACATGCGAGCAGTGCACTGCGGCTATATAGTCTCTGCTGGCTAGTATAGGTATCGGGGTAAAACAAAACAAAAACATAAGGAGAAAAACGGTCTTATAAAACAAGCAAAATAAAGAAGTAACGTTTCAGCCAGAGGTATAGTGTTTGTGCCAATATAACAACAAATATCGGTTAGTCAGATTCAGACTGTCTGAAACGTATGGATAGCCTATCCCTATGATTCCCCATGGCATTCCAAGGTATAATTCCCTCTGCTAGGTGAGGGGCGTTAAACCTTGAGTACCCCCAGCGTGTTGGTCAATTCCCCTTCTAAATACCACTTAGTCAGTTGAAATGGGGTTACAAGTGACCTAATCTCTTCCCTGTCTAGAAATGCCTTAATGAAAGGGGTCCATCGAGCAAAAAATCTTTCGGTTTGGGTTAATTTGTGTACTTCGGTCTCCATCCGGTCCATGTAGAGGTAATATTTTACTTGGGATAGGACGTCCCCCATGGAGGGTATCTCCGGCTCAAGCCACTTAGCTAATAAGGATCGCTTTGCAGCCAACAAAAGAT